>CAMXCT020004335.1:72412-180661 GCA_947184155.2 Cladocopium goreaui
TCTTTCTATCTCTATCTATCTCTATCTATCTCTATCTATCTCTTTCTATCTCTATCTATCTATCTATATCTATCTATATCTATCTATATCTATCTATATCTATCTATATCTATCTATATCTATCTATATCTATCTATATCTATCTATATCTATCATCTATCTATCATCTATCTATCATCTATCTATATCTATCTATATCTATCTATATCTATCTATATCTATCTATATCTATCTATATCTATCTATATCTATCTATATCTATCTATATCTATCTATATCTATCTATATCTATCTATATCTATCTATATCTATCTATATCTATCTATATCTATCTATATCTATCTATATCTATCTATATCTATCTATATCTATCTAGATCTATCTATATCTATCTATATCTATCTATATCTATCTATATCTATCTATATCTATCTATATCTATCTATATCTATCTATTTCTATCTATATCTATCTATATCTAGCTATATCTATCTATATCTATCTATATCTATCTATATCTATCTATATCTATCTATATCTATCTATATCTATCTATATCTATCTATATCTATCTATATCTATCTATATCTATCTATATCTATCTATATCTATCTATATCTATCTATATCTATCTCTATCTATCTATCTCTATCTATCTATCTCTATCTATCTATCTCTATCTATCTATCTCTATCTATCTATATCTATCTATATCTATCTATCTATATCTATCTATCTATCTCTATCTATCTATCTATCTATCTCTATCTATCTATCTATCTATCTATCTCTATCTATCTATCTATCTATCTCTATCTATCTCTATCTATCTCTATCTATCTATCTATATACATATTTGCTGTAGATGTGTCCTATATAGATCATACCAAGTAGTGGAATTTTGATTTCCAAAAATAATAATGACAGCAATGTTCCAAAAACCAGTAACCAAACAATGGCTGGTCAATAGGGATTTCCATAATTTCATACAACTCTCTCTCCCGAAGATCCAAGGATTCTTCCTATGAGCTAAAGACAAGTGCTATCCTGGTCTGATCGAAACTTCCTCATCATCTACGGCCTGTGCGATTGCAAAAAGTGGTGCCAATTTCATCCACATCTGGCTGTGGGAATGCAGTGGGATGGGTCAACAATTATGACTCATGACATCTCATGACCCTGAAGACTACAGTTTTTCAATATATTTCAATTCTTCTAACTGTCCACTTTTTGTGCATGAACAACGATTTTCAAGGCGTTCGACAACCCCTCCATGCCTCCACGGCCAAGGAAGAAGGCAAAGTGAGCTCTGTTTGCCTTGAGAATGACCAACAAAGATAACAAAGGACACCAAAGATCAGTTTATGATACTTTATGGTGGATGATCTTCCTGTCATCCACCACCAAATTAGTAGTGAAATCCCCATTTTTTAACCAAGCCTTTTTTGTGAGTCTCCCAGTCTCTGTTGACAGACTGCGAGCTCCCCGGCTGGTCGGTAAAGAGCGACCTGGAGGACACGTTTAAGGGAGCACCTGGCAACGAAAGTGCGGAGTTTGATGGGGAATTGATGAGAAAAAAATGGGTTTCATGGGTATATTTAATGGGATATTTCATGGTTAAGAGAGATCAATAGTGATTATCTGGTTGGTGGTTTCAACCCCTCTGAAAAATATGAGTTCGTCAGTTGGGATGATGAAATTCCCAAGATATGGAAAAATAAAAAATGTCCCAAACCACCAACCAAAGCAACTATTTGACCTTGAAAAACATGATATTTACCGCCCAAATGGTGATCATCCAATTCGTCGTGTTCTCACCACATATCAACACTATAGAATTGGGGGCAACAGTCCAAGTACGAAACCTGGGTAAACTAAGCATAGTACAAATACTGGCTTCGATATTGTAGCTAGGATGCACATCGGTGGGGATTTTCATTTAGGATCCAACCCCCATGACCTCAAACTTGTTGGGAGTACCGATTTCCACCAGAAAGTGCTTCATAACCCATCTATCACTGGGCAAATTCGCTTCTGAACCCAACCCGCTACACGCATCTAGGTCCGCTAGGTCGGTCGGTCGGAGATTGCCATCCCTCAACTTCCCTTGGCCTACCAACCAGGGCGAGAGGATATCATCATTGATCAATGCACCTGGACGGGTTTCAGCTGTTTGGACGGGTTGAAAAACATGTTCGCCGCAACTATCGTCGTCGTTGCTCCACACTTACAATCGTCGTCGTCATCGTCGTCGTCGTCATCGTCATCGTCATCGTCATCATCATCATCATCACCATCACCATCACATTAAAATTTGCGACCCCCTCTGAACAATATGTTGACTGGGGTAATAACATCAACTTTATCTTCATGAGGGATAAACATGTTGATTGGGGTAATAACATCAACTTTATCTTCATAGCCACCAGAAGTCAGACGCGGCGCAACGTCAGGGTTGCAGCGAACATGTTTCAACGGGGTATAATGTCCCAATAGAACCCACAACTCAAAAACGAGTTTAAATGATCATAAATGATCTATCCGAAGGAAGATTGGATCTACCTGTTGTCATTTTGGATCCATATTCGCTAATTAGCTGAACACCAATGGCGTTCTGCATCTCTCAGCGCCACACTCTCTGCTCGATAGTCCGACTCCTTTGGACCGTTGGAGATGATGGGAGCATATCGATGCAGCTACGCTTTTACGTATATGTGGAGGTTTCTCAAAATGGTGGTACCCCTGTTCATCATCCGTTTATAGATGGGATGTTCCATTGTAAGCCACCCAGCGATAAAGGGGATGTCTCATTTTATGGAAACCCTTATGTATAAACAGTATGTACTCATTGATGGGGTGACATGGATAGCCATCCAGCTTCGAGGGCTGCCATGGCGAACCTAGAGGATAAACAGTAAATGTGATGTAGACATAACATGTATTGCGTTTTGTATCTCTATGCAAAAATGTCTTAATCATATACATTCTACACATAGGGATATCATAAAAATCACCTATCATACACCTATCATACACCTATTATACACCTATTACACACCTATTATACACCCTTTATACACCTATCATACACCTATTATACACCTATTATACACCTATTATACACCTATTATACACCTATCATACACCTATTATACACCTATTATACACCTATTATACAAACCTATGACAAACACACCCTAGTGATACACCCTTTATAACACCCTATCATATCACCTCTTATAACACCTATCATACACCTATCATACACCTATTATACACCTATTACACACCTATTATACACCCTTTATACACCTATCATACACCTATTATACACCTATTATACACCTATTATACACCTATTATACACCTATCATACACCTATTATACACCTATTATACACCTATTATACACCTATTATACACCTATTATACACCTATCATACACCTATTATACACCTATCATACACCTATTATACACCTATTACACACCTATTATACACCCTTTATACACCTATCATACACCTATTATACACCTATTATACACCTATTATACACCTATTATACACCTATCATACACCTATTATACACCTATTATACACCTATTATACACCTATTATACACCTATTATACACCCTTTATACACCTATCATACACCTATTATACACCTATTATACACCTATTACACACCTATTATACACCTATTATACACCTATTATACACCTATTATACACCTATTATACACCTATCATACACCTATTATACACCCATCATACACCTATTATACACCTATTACACACCTATTATACACCTATTATACACCTCTCATACACCTATGATACACCTATTATACACCTATTTACACACACCTATTATAACACCTATTATACACCTATTACACACTATTATACCCCTTTTACACCTATCATACACCTATCATACACCTATTATACACCTATTATACACCTATTATACACCTATTATACACCTATCATACACCTATTATACACCTATTATACACCTATTACACACCTATTATACACCTATTATACACCTATCATACACCTATTATACACCTATTATACACCTATTACACACCTATTATACACCTATTATACACCTATTACACACCTATTATACACCTATTATACACCTATCATACACCTATTATACACCTATTATACACCTATTACACACCTATTATACACCTATTATACACCTATCATACACCTATTATACACCTATTATACACCTATTACACACCTATTATACACCAATTATACACCTATTATACACCTATTATACACCTATCATACACCTATCATACACCTATCATACACCTATCATACACCTATTATACACCTATTATACACCTATTATACACCTATCATACACCTATTATACACCTATTATACACCTATTACACACCTATTATACACCTATTATACACCTATCATACACCTATTATACACCTATTATACACCTATTACACACCTATTATACACCTATTATACACCTATTATACACCTATTACACACCTATTATACACCTATTATACACCTATTATACACCTATTATACACCCATTACAATCTATTCCACATATCATGATCGTGAGGATATCTTCAACATCTGCCATCTACGACGTTCAACACCGCAGGCGCCGGGGAGGTCCTGCACCTCCGAATCCTGTCAGTTGAAGGGGACTCAGAAAGCCTATGGTGCTATGGTAAAATGAGGTTTTGTGTTTTTTACAAACAAAGATAGACTCAATGAGCTTTTAATTTTTTTTGTTATATGTTAATTAATATGTTTCTGATATGTTTTTTCATGGTTGAAATGTGGATCCAAACTGATCGCATTAACGCTTGAAAGCCACGGCCTCGGCAGGTGACACCATGCCGGCACAGCGGAGAGGACACTTCCCATGCCTGTGCTACGACAAATGGGATTACCCGGCCTGGTGATGTCATAGCATAGCGAACTGGAACATGGCCGTTTATCGTTGGTTAGGCCATTGATAGTGAGTTTTTCATTGTTGGTTACCCTCTGGCAAACTAACGTAACTATGGACAATCAGCATTTTTAATGGGAAAACCCACTATAAATCACCATGTTCAATAGCAAACTGTTGGTTTACCAGAGGGTAACAGCCAAAAGCCAATAGCCATCGCTAAACCACAATAAACCGGGTGTCAAATGGGAAATGTTCAATAGCTGGATGCTAGAAATTGGAATGGGAAATCCTATAAATGGATGATTTCGGTAGCCATTTTAGGAAACCTCCAATTCTGCCATTTGGGAAGGACCGGGGTCAACGCTGTCGCAGCCATTGACTTACACACCTCGGCCGCAGCATTTGGAGGGAACAAAAAACACCATTGGAACCATGGGTAAAACAAATGTGTTCTGTAGATTTTGCCTGAAACCAAGTGAATGATTTTCTGTGTTTTTCTTGAGAAATCACACTTTTTTAATCTGGGGAATGAAGACTTTAGTGAGTTTCACCTGCATTCCTTGCAATCGTGAAATCAAAAACTCAAAGTTTGGGCAGTCTACTTGGGAGATGGGAACATACCTGTTGCAAACTTTAGGTATGAAAACACATGAACAGCTAGTTTCTCTTCCATTTCCTGATCATTGCTCAGCCCCAAACTCCTTGTGAAAGGTGTGACCGCACGGCAGCCGCGCTAGGAGCTCTCCAGGCCTGCTGCAATTGGATGATTTTCTTAAGACACAGTATATGAGCCATGGTGAGCATGCTATTTTCTATTTTATTTGATTTGTACCTGAAACCATATTCCAAATGATACCAAATCAACCAAACCATCAATAATGTTTTGAGATGTTTTGGATTCTTCAGACATTGGGTAAAAAATGGGATGTACACTCTACAAAAAATTAGACAACAAGATATCGGGAGGAAATGGGAGACCAGTTGGGAAATCTTGCGTGATTTTTTGGAACATATCCCCCCAAAAATGCCAGTGGATATGGGAAAATATGATGATCACACTGTGGATTCAGGGCTTACCCCATTGTTGGACAAAGCCATATATCATATATGTACCCTCCGGTAAACTAACAGTTTGCTATTGAAAATGGTCATAGAAATAGTGGATTTACTCATAAATAGCATGGTGGATCTTTCCAGTTCGTTATGTAAACGTTTACCGGAGGGTATATTAAATATGGTTGGTTCCATAGCATCTCACCTCCTCTCGAATACTGTGGGGGACCAGTTCACCAGGCTTCACCACCCACGGGTACCACATCAACTTGACCCGAGTGGCGCGAAGTCTGCGATGCAAATCACGCAGGTGGGCTCAAACTTTGCCTCGACACCAGGAATGTCACACGTTGAGTCAACGTTGAAAAATCTGTGTTGGTTTGGTAGATACCCTCTGGTAAACTAACATAACTATGGGAAATCACCATTTTCAATGGGAAAATCCACTATAAATGGTCATTTTCAATAGCTATGTTAAATTACCAGAGGGTAATCCCTATTGGCTGTTCGTTGCTTAGAAAATCGACGGGCCGATGACGAGTTTTTTCCTTACACACCATCATTTATCCCAAGATGGTTGTGATTTTCCACCAACCACGGGGGGTTGTTGGGACATCAAAGCCTGAGCCCCGGACTGAGTTGATATCATCTGGTCCAGCTGCCAAGAAGACCTACACTTTGGGCTAGTCATGGCTATTCCTATTGGAGAAAACATTCATTTTTGGATGGCAGTTTGGCATGTTCCGACTGGCAACCCAACTCAAAGCCTTTCTGAAGACAACCGCAAGATTCTGTGACATCTCCTATGACCACAGAAGGCGGCCGAAGGCGACCGCTTCCATGAATAGTCGACCCACCAAGTTCTGATGAAACAGAACTAGCCCATCTCATTTCCATCCAAATCTCCAACTTTTCTTAGCCAACCATCATGTGATATCCTGTGTTTGCCCCAATTTTCTCCATCCCTTTTCCATCCCCAGTTCACCTCTGGCCGTGGCAGCTGCTGTGGAACATGCTGTGAGGAGGTCTCCGGACTCGGCACAAAGCGAAGAGCGGAGACCCGGCGACTGCCGTAGTGGATAAGTTGTCTGACTTATAGTGGAAATCTATTTGATCAATAAGCCGGTAAGTAGAAGAAATTATAAAAGACTATACTATACTAATCCCTCATGACTGGTTCGGTGGAACATATTCAGTTTTTGCTAATGGGATTTCTAATGGTTTCCCATGAGCGATTGGGATTATCGTGGCTACCATGATTTCTTCGGGGATTTGACCACTGCTGCAACGGTGATTGCTGCATGATTCTCATCCCGGAGACATCTTTGGTGATCCAACCCACAGTTGTGAAGTACGAACCATTTCCAGTTGGCGATTTCAACCCCATCCCCCCAATTACAGTCTGATCAATTGTATAATTTTTGCGATCATCCATTGTTGGGATTGTTTGAATCAGAATCTCTGAATTGAAAAGTACATAATAGACCATATCTGACCATATCTGACCATATCTGACACCCCCAAGCAGTTTCATGGATCATAATCCCATCTGGGTAAATTGTAATATTTCACTAACCTGAATAGTTCGGCCATTTGGGGATGATTTCCCTAATAAAAACCATGATTCCAGGGCTCGGTCGCGACGTGAGGTCAAGATGAAATATACCCAGTAACATATATATATATATACGTATATATATATATATATACATATATATATATATATACGTATATATATATATATACATAATATGATCATCCCATGATAATCCCACGGTGATCACATCATTCCTTGGTTGGTGACGTGACATCTGGCGTTACCTGAGATCCTGAGATCCCCAACTGTCTCAAGAGTGGCGTTACCTCGGCTGCATCCAAAAATCGCAATGATCATGGTAAATGTATGGTACCCTCTGGTAATTTAACATAGCTATTGAAAATGGCCATTAATAGTTGATTTTCCCATTAAAAATGGTGATTGGCCATTGCTATGTTAAATAACCAGATGGTAACCTTTACACACATATGGGCTCTGATATATGGGTCATTAACCACATAGAAAAAATCCTACGTCCCGCAATGTCAAGCAATGGGAACCAAGAAGCTTCATGAAGCTTCCCCGTCCGCCCGATCCCCCGATGCCAACGATGCCAACGATGCCATGCGGCCGTCAAGGATAATGCGTCGCACAGAAAGAGACCAACGTTGGCCGACATGATGACTGCCTGGACAGGTCCCACATAATGTCAACCATGGATTCAACAAATTGTGGTCTGTTTAATTAGTTACCTTTTTAGTAGGGTTCATCAATCCGGGTTTGACATTAAAAAATAGATGGTCCTTTTATTCTTTAGATCCATACAATGAGTTGATCGGTGATTTTCGCTTTTTTGGAATCTCATCACCCAATCACTGGGCCAACACATGAGTATGGTACAAACCACAGCCATTTTAAAATGATTCCCCGACTAATCTTCATTTATACAGCCTGCTGACTGCTATCAGTTCTCACGGAAAGTGTTTTGGCCCCCGGCGCAGGGAAGCAGTAAATGGTCATCGAAGGGAGCTGCCTGCCCAGGAAAGTCAGGTCTTGACGCTACTCGTGGTGGGTACGTCTCCCTTTTGTTGTCGTTGCCAAAGATTTGTGAATAAAATCCAACCATACTTGCTACCTGTAGTCCCAATGATTCATTGGTCGAGTATCCCCAGGTGAGGCTTCATGACTCGATCTGGGCACTTTTTCAAATCAGAAACAACTTGGCTAGCCTCCGGTGTCATCAACCGTGGCTGGTAACTTCCCGCAGTAAATGGAGGTTTTTTTCGCTGCGAAAAAATCCGAAAACGATGGGATTTTCCAGCCATGTTAGCCATGGGATGTTCCCCAATAACCCCATGGGATGAGGAAAACCTGGCCCCTTAAGATGTGGGTGAGATCCCAAGGTTGATCCCATCTGTTGGTTTTTTTGGGGTAGAAATCACGCACAGCCATCAAGATCATCAAGTGATGATTCTCCCAAGTCCCAAAGGTAGGGACTACCCTCTGGTAATTTAACGTAGCTATTGGAAATGGCCATTTATAGTTGATTTACCCATTAAAAATGGTGATTTTCCATAGCTATGTTTGTTTACCAGAGGGTAACACATCCCATTTCTTGTTGATCTCTCTGCTGAAAACACCCTGCTTCTCCCGCTTTTTGATGCTTGCTATATGTTGATATTTTTTTTGTTTTTGGGGTACGCCCAATAAACCCTAAACCCAAAAAACATAAACTGGGTATACCCAAAATACTGGTTTAATATGGCTTTAATATGGTTTTTAAATGGTAGATCCCCAATGTTCATGACCAGCCTGTGGAGACGGAGTTTCCAGCTCCTCGTCTGCCTCACCATGTGAAGATATTTCTATGGCTATATTATATGCCACACACATATAATATGATGT
This sequence comes from Cladocopium goreaui, assembly GCA_947184155.2. Lineage (NCBI taxonomy): Eukaryota > Dinophyceae > Suessiales > Symbiodiniaceae > Cladocopium > Cladocopium goreaui. Next base: position 81,860 of record CAMXCT020004335.1, read on the forward strand.
ATATATATACACATATAACATTTATATAAATGTATATTGTACACAACTATATAATTATCTATCAATCTATCTATCTATCTATATATATATATACATTAGACATATCTGTGTATATTATATATATATACATGTGTAGCACATTCTATAGATCAACATACCTGTGTATGTATATATATATAAAACAACTATGTGAACCGTACAGACATGTAGCAACCATGTCGAGAGCTTAACCACTGAGGAAACTGTGGTAGAATCAACGAACATGGGGGAGATAACCAGCCATGGTGAGGATATGAGACGCCCAAATGGGGGGCATGTAATTAACAACCCCCTGGGATATTATCCAGGTATATGATCTATATTGTGGAAACCAGGTATATGATCTATTGACAATACTGGCAACAACGAAGAAACGCACCTGGTTTCCCTGTGAGGATCCTGAGCATAGTAGTCAGCGTTGTTCCAATAGAAAGCATCCTGGATCTCGAATTCTGTGCCGAAATAACCAGTGACATTCTCCATAGCTCATATGGCAAGCTTCTGCAATAATTAGAATGGACACAAAGGATCAACCTGAGATTGAAGAAATTTCGAACATTCCTGAACATGCATCATCGACTCATGAACATGTACATCATGTACAATGTAATATAAAGATGGGGAATGTTTGTCTATAGTAATGATGATTACAAATATGTGTAATCCATATCAATCATTACAAATATTTGGGGATGATCCCCATCATTTCTATGGATTATAATGATGGTTAACCATAGATTAACCATTATTAACCATTATTAACCATAGATTAACCATAGATTATAATGATGGGGATCATCCCCAACTATTTGTCATGTCTAAACTCCGTGATTTCATCCATTTCATCCACTGGGCCACCCAACTTGTAGGTCGTCGATTCGAGGCCTCAAGCCGCGAGTCGGACAAATTGGAAACCTGGAAACTATGAATATAATCTGTAAATATCTATAACATGCACTTAAAACGAAATCGATCTTTTTTGGGAGCTCTATATATCTATATATCCAAGAAAAAACGAGAGTGAATTGGGATCATCATCATCATCATCATCATGATGTGGGAAAGTATGACATGTCTAAACCACCCAAGCTTCTTGAAAGTGTTGGCAGTTAACATTTCATGAAACGTACCTGCTGGAAAATCCTTGTCATTAATGAGACAATCTATGGATCGTAGGAGATGCATGGAGGATTTTCCATCGGAGGACACACACCAGGAATTTAACATGGAACCCAACAGTGACAATATCCAGCACCAAAGTCATCTTCTTCAACCAAATTCTTAGTTCCACACCAGTGCCCGGGTTAACAGGTGAAGTCTTGAGAATGTCATAAGCATCTGCTGCTCGTCATCCAGCATGGCACAAATATACACTGAATCATCCAATGTGCTTCCTCCAAATTGTCATATTTCCCGTGTTTTTAGTGGTATTTCATATCTGGTTGGTGGTATACCTACCCCTCTGAAAAATGATGGAGTGAAAGTCAGTTGGGATGATTTTCCATTCCCAACTGAATGGAAAGTCATTCAACATTCCATGGTTCCAAAGCACCGACCAGATATATTGTTATTCCAATTATTAACCATTATTAACCATTATTAACCATTATTAACCATTATTAACCATGATCAACCATTATTAACCATTACTAACCATAGATTAACCATAGATTAACCATAGATTAACCATAGATTAACCATAGATTAACCATAGATTAACCATAGATTAACCATAGATTAACCATAGATTAACCACAGATTAACCATAGATTAACCATAGATTAACCATAGATTAACCATAGATTAACCATAGATTAACCATAGGTTTCCCACAGAAAAAAATTGGGGGAATCCCCGATCCACTATTTTTGCACATCTCAGCCGCGAAAAGGCATCGTGCATGGGGGTGCTGATCAGGTACCTGCCATTTGGTGGTTCCAATGGCCGCCGAACAAATGGGACGTTTTTGTGGGTTGAAGACCCCAATCTTTTGGTAATTTTGGGTCATACCAGTTGAATCTGCTGGAAATCTAAGGGCTCTATTTCTGGTATGGGATTGGGTTACTTGGTTTCAAGCGATTCCGCTGCTATCCAATCACTTTTCCTGTCAACTTGTCAAGGACAGATTATTGATACCAGTATTATATGCTGGCTGTACACTGTACACTCATACTGCTGAAGTTTCTTTGTCGCACGGGGAGCGACAACACCCTAGGTATCACAATCGGTCGCAGATACGCAAGAACAATAAACACATGGTTTCTCGAACAAATCAGCATCTCTACTCGTCCTATCATCTGGTTATTTAACATAGCCATGGAAAATCACCATTTTTGATAGGTAAACCATCTATAAATGGGCCATCTATACCATGGCTATGTTAAATAACCAGAGGGTATCTCTATTGATCCCTGTCGGCTTTTTTTATCTACACAAATCATGTTAGTTGCTCCAGCAGTTGCTCAACAGGGCGTCAGACTTTCACAGCCCAAAAACAAGGTGAAAAAAACCCAAAAGGGGCTTTAAAAACACTTGTGAGTGTGATATACTTATTTTATCTTATTTCATCCATTTTTTGTGAATAATTTCCTATCTTACTGGGATGATGGCCCAGATCGCCCAATCTATGCTATAACTCGATATAAAGAGCCTTTTTGTTGCCTATATCACTCACCATTCATGAGTTTCAGCATAGAAATGAGTCGATCATCATTTTCCAAATAAACACCAGCATTTCTGGATGTGGACACATCTTTGAGCGGGATGTTACCTCATCAATAACCTAAGAAAGTATGTACTGCGCTGTGGATCCCGGATGTGCAAACCCTGGTCGATTGATTCCTTTGGGAACTCCCCCCAAGGAAACCGATAATCTGCGACTAGAATGCTAAGGTTAACCCCCAATTAAACAGCCTTAGGTCAACATTATATAATCTGGGGTTGACATTCTATATACATTCTATTTATCTTAAACAAAATAAGGATTCACATTACTAACCCATTTCCAACCCCCTACTTGTCGAGCTTATGATGATTTTGAACTGCTGACGGTAGTCATGGCATACTGGCTCCCACACTAGATGAGCTTTCAACAGGAGACTGGAAAAAAAAACAGAGGCTGGCTTAGCAGCTCATTCGCTAAATCTGGTTTAATCCCATAATATCCCATATTTCAGGGTTAAAACAATTTTGTTCCCAACTACTTCAAAATATCACTATTCAAGGTGGTTTCATCCTCGAAATCACCTGTCCATCTGTGTGAAAACACAATGGCAACACAACGGCAACACAGCGCACCAGCCACTGAGTGCAGTGGCTAAGCCGCGACAAGGTTCCACCTGGGGATTGGTAAGAACATATGGGTTTTCAATTCGAGAACTCCCAAGAATCAGTATCAAGACAACCATGTATTCTTTTTGTGATCATGTTATATATAAAACATATGTGTGTAATGTTTGACATGATTTTAGATGTGTTGATGATGAAAGGTTTGATTCCCAAGAATTTTCACATTGATCAAATGCGATCATCAACCATCACTATCCAATTGTATCATACATCTATGGGATATGTTGGGCTTTCATACCACACATATCCCATCACTGAGCCATTAAAAATACCCCGTTTTCCCATCTCATTGTACTTTTTTTGGTTGATAGCTGTCCCTCTTGTGGGTGATCATAATCCTCAATAAATTAGGTAATATGACTTAGCTCCCTATATTAATAAATTAACCAGCTATAAGTTGATTTAGAACCCCCATTAACTATAGTTACAAGAACTATAAACCATCGTTATTGGAGTTATGTTCACCAAGTATTCACCCCTAACAGTCGGGTATAACAAAAAATCAAAATCATCAACCACTATCCCATAATTTCGATCTATGATAGGGGATATAATGGTGATATATTTGGAGGTATAAAATACCACCAATCATATGTCATATGCCAATCCACCAATAGATACCCTCTGGTAAACGTTTACATAACTATGGAAAATCACCATTTTTAATGGGTAAATCAACTATAAATGACCATTTTCAATAGCTATTTTGACATAACCAGAGGGTAATATCCACTGACCTCTGTCACTTCCCTCACCGGGCCAGAAGTAAAAGGACGCCGAGAAACTCCGCCACAAGCAGGTCCGTAGATGGAAGGAAGCGACACCTCCACAAAGTCCCGCAGGGAATCTCCCAGCCTGGCGGGGAAAATGACCTTGATGTGGGGTGGAAGTGTGTTCTTGATATGTGCATATATATATATATGTATACATATAATGTGTATATGCATGTGTATAGTTATACAGTTATACATTTATATATATATATATATACACATAAGTGTTGTGTTTTTGATATGTTTTGATACTGTGTATATTTCTTTTCGGGTGTGAACAGAACTTATTTCCCAAGCTGTCAGATTTGTTTTGCGTGGTGTTGACAAATTTGACCCATCAATTTTCCAACAAACAACGCCAACAGCCCACAATCCCAGACATCTCCAGCCTGCCCAACTGACCTAGCAAAGGCCACGCCAAAGGGCTCAAACGAACCATGGCCAACACTGCACGCAGAATGGGCGCATAGAGACCTGCCGCCAGTGAGGATCAGCATCCCATGGAACATGTGAAAACCAGTTTTGACCAGTTTGTTCCATGGTTTTTGGCAGCCAGTTTAAACTATGGCAACTATGGTTTTATCAGTGGAAAAAAAAACACGGTTTTATCAGTGGTAGCAACCAGTTTTTGGCATCTCCAAGCTGGACTGCCACTGAGAACTCACTTCAGATAATTTACCCTTCCAACATCTTCCAACATCTTCCAACATCTTCCAACATCTTCCAACATCTTCCAACCCTGGATCGCAGTTTCATGGATCATCAATCCTTCTGGGTAAATTCAGGGCTCGGTCGCGATGAACTTGACCCAGATCGGGCCACGGAGGCGGTGAAATCGATAAATCGATGATCATGTTCCACGGGAAAGCGTGCGAAAAAACCGATGGAAGCCTCCAAAATGATGGATCATTGGATGAATCTTATGAGGAGCAACCATAGTTGCTAATCATAGTTGGTAATCATAGATGGTTCAAGGGTTCTGGATTTTGTTGTCCATGGAAAAAAACGGCCTCGTTGAATGGCGATTTCCGTCAGGAGGTTAGGAACCAAAATCAGCATCTCCGCCAAGCAAATGCAGGTCAGAAAGAGCCTCAAAAGCGATCAAAGCTCATGAAAATCACCATGTTTCATGATTTTCATGGACAAAACAACTATGACCATGATGACCGGCATGCCATACATTCGAAGGTTTGAGTACCGAAGGTACAATCTTGTACATCTTCTCGTCCAAATTTTTACATGTTTGGGTTTTGAAATCCAGCCCGCTCAAGTGCCGTAGCACTTGAGACCATTTTTGTTTGGAAGGATAAAACCCCAATGTTTGCTCCTCACCTTGCGTATGTTTTAATTCTCCCCAGGTTGGTTTGTTTTCACATCACCATGTTCTGCGGCAAAAAAAGATCCATGTTGCAACACAAGTTGGTTCCGTCACAAATTCCCATTTTGCAGGTGGCATTACCTTTTTTTAGCCAAGCCGCTCAAGCCGTGAGGACTTTATCTGGTCAATTTGAATCCGTGATTTAATCCGTTATAGAAAATGGTCTAGTTATAGTTGATTTACCAAAAGTGGTGATGTTCAATAGTTATGTAAACGTTTACCAGATGGTATCTATTGGTGGATTGGCATATGACATATGATTGGTGGTATTTATACCTCCAAATATATCACCATTAATCCCCTATCATAGATCGAAATTATGGGATATTCACTATAGATTCCCCAAATGGTGGATTTTCCATTGGGAAAATAAAAAATCACCTTAAACAAACCCAAGTATTTCCTGGTAAATTTGAATCTGTGATGTTGAAAAAATCCCATGGATGGCCGGCATTTTCTCGGCCTCACAAGGCGCGCGTTGCGCGGCCGTGTGTCGGATGCCTCATTCCTGGCAGCGAGAGAACTCTCCAAGCTCTCTCGAACTCCTCGTTCTTTCTCAGCAAAATATATGATACATGTATATTTACATGCAATGTATCATCAATTTCAATACATTGACACTAATATGAAATATAGAAGAATTGCACTAATACTAATATGTCATCATATGTCTTCATATGTCAATAACCATACAAGATCTAAATATCCCATGGATACCATGGAAAAAAACATGGATTGGATCTGGGATCAACCACCGCCGGGCGCACGGCGCGGACACCAGCGGTGGCGACTCGATGCGTTCCGTCCGTTCCGTCCGTTCCGTCACCTCGTCGCCCAGCTCAAGCTGGACTGCCTCGGCGTTGTCTTTTTTAACAAAAATTTGACCAATAGAAAACATAGAAAACATATAAAGGCATGAGAAAAAATCCGGAAATATGATTGGTTTATATTGGTTTATATGATTGGTTTATGTTACAGGTTTGAAACCAATTGGACCAATTTCGATCTGAATGACGTTTTTTTGCCTTTTGAATGGGTTCGCAACCAATGAACACGAGGCTTTTACCGACAAAAAAAATAAGGTGAAATGGAACTATAACCAACAAATGACTGGTGGAATTGAGGTATCAATGCCAACTCTGAGTGGGTAAGGCTGACTGGGAAACAGCCAACTCTGATAGGAGAATTGTGGCATCGCTTTGGCTTTCCCAGTAGAGTCGTGCGAGATTGACGTGGACAAAACTAAACCACCAGTGGGTAGATGATGCTTGATTGTTTTACCCTTGTCCTGTCGTACTGTGACGAACCTCACTTCAGCTTGTGTATACTAACAGATATATAGATAGATATAGATATAGATATAGATATGACGCCATGAATCGATACCCATTGTTCTCTCAAACACGACATCTTTCTTTAAAAAAATCCTCGCTTCTAGGATTTCAATTCCCTTAAAAAAAACACACACACACTTGATGCTTTCAGATAAATGGTCCGCCGAAAGCCCAGCAAAAAAAAGGTCGCCGCCCTTCCGGGAGCATCACTGGAGACCATGCATCAGTCCTCATCACCTGGATGGCTCTACCAGCCAGGGGGATGAAGATCCAGCGAACATATACCGTAGCGAACTTTCGGGACAGTTCTACCAGAAAAATCACCAGAGAAACTCACCAGAGTTTCTATGGATTCGGGAAGTGATTTGGATTTTTTTTTGGTGATCAAGTAATGTCAACCCCGGATGAGACTAAACCCTGGTTTCTGACAAGGGGGGTACTCCTCCAATAGTCATTTCATCCACATTTCATCCAATACTTAAATGGCGCCCCCCAATGAACCAGCCGTTTGAGGTTTATTAATCCAGGCTGGGATCACCTACAAATCATGTCTGAGAGATGCAAGGGGCGGCACCTCGGTTGAAAAGGTCCAACATGGTCCAACCACTGACATCCACATCTCGCTGTGGACAAAAACTGAACAAACATACCATCTCTCAATCGTCATCTGTACATATATCAAAGTATGCACATGCACACACACACACATATACATATATATATATATATACGGCATATGCCTGGGTTTTGCCCGGACCCGCAATGACGACGGGAGACGCAGCATCATCATCATCATCATCAACATCATGTTCATCAACATACTCATCATCATCATCATCATCATCATCATCATCATCATCAGCATCAGCATCAACATCATCAAACCCTTATTGACGATCTTCAATGAATGTAGAAGTTTAACGGGGATGGGAGAATTAAACCCTTATTGGAGATCTTCAATGAATGTAGAAGTTTAACGGGGGTGGGAGAATTAAACCCTCATCGAAGATCTTCAATGAATGTAGAAGTTTAAAAGGGGTGGGAGAATTAAACCCTTATTGAAGATCTTCAATGAATGTAGAAGTTTAACGGGGGTGGGAGAATTAAACCCTTATTGAAGATCTTCAATGAATGTAGAAGTTTAACGGGGTGGGAGAATTAAACCCTTATTGAAGATCTTCAATGAATGTAGAAGTTTAACGGGGGTGGGAGAATTAAACCCTTATTGAAGATCTTCAATGAATGTAAAGTTTAACGGGGGTGGGAGTGCAATATTCCCTAATACCGTTTTTGTTTTTCGCATAGGAATTTCGGGTGTTTGACATTTTTTTTTTAAAATATAGTCCCTAGTACCTTTGTTGTTTACCCCATAGGAATTTAAGGTTTAACGGGGGTGGGAGTTTAATATTCCCTAATATCTTTGTTGATCTTCCTAATTGAATGTTAAGTTTCACGATTTGAGAGTTTAAAATGTCCTAGTACCTTTGTTGTTTTTCCCATAGGAATTTCAAATGTTATGCCGTTTTTGTTTTTCCCATAGGAATTTCGGGTGTTTTGACCTTGTTTGTTTAATAGTCCCTAGTACCTTTGTTATTTTCCCCATAGGAATTACGGTAATTTGCAACATCATTTGTTTGTGAATGGGAAACCTCTACGCTGCAACGCCTGGGCAAAACCCAGGTGTTGCGCGTATATATATATATACACATATATATATATATATACATGTATATATATATACATATATACATATCTCATAATTATTCATAATTCATATATGTATAGGTCCGTATGTACACCATATGGAAAACCACCTTTTCTTGCCGGCCTGGGTCCATGGCGCCCACTGCGGACACTTCAACTTGGACCGCGCGGACGGTTTCTTTGTGCTGTAGCAATCATCAAACCGTGGACCGATGGACCGATGAACCAAAGAACACTGGCAACACATGGCAAAACTGTCTGAGCAGCACGAAGCCATGACAAGGGCTGAATTATTTAGATGCATCATCCTGAATAAGATATAGCATTAATCGCATTCGTATTCCCATGTGTACATGCTTTATGTTATCTCCTACCTACTCCAGAATGGGCACACATTTATGAAGGTGATCGAACACCTGTGTCGGACATGCCCACAGCATGGCATTCACATGGGGTGTCCATCAATTTCTCATGAGTTTCTTGAGCAAGGACGGCAACAGAAACTACTTACTCTTAAAACTGGTTGGTGGTGCAATAACCATCTTGAAAAATATTAGTTAGTCGATGGGAAGGATGACATCCCATATATGAAATGGAAAATAATCCATTCATGTTTGAAACCACCAAGCAGAAAAGGTTTAAAACGATTATCATTGGATTGGTTTCCATGGTTTTTACCATTAAATATAGAGGTTTCCGGTTAAAATTTTCCCTTAAACCAATCCAATGAGATTATGATTCCTACTCAACTCAACAGGCATCAGTATCTCCAGGTCGGTGTCGCGTCGATCATCTACCAATGGGATGCCTTTCATATCTTTCATTGCCATGTGACGACCACCAAGCAACCAACTTGACCACTTATGAACTATTATTGACTATCTGGTTGGTGGTTTCAACCCCTCTGAAAAATATTAGTCAGTTGGGATGATTATTCCCAATATATGGAAAAATAAAAAATGTTCCAAACCACCAACCAGCTATCATTTTATGACAATTCCAGAGCATCTCCCCTGTTTTTGCTGGTTCATTGGTTCATTGCTCCCCTGTAAAAATGTCTCCGAAAAACCTGGAGATTCGAATCGATTCTTCAACCAGCCGAATCAACGTGACGGACGTCTCTCGGCTTCTTTGTTGCAGTGAGATTCGGAGAAAGTTTTGGATATGAACAAATCTTTGATGCAAAAGGATGAGCTTAGAGAATGGCAATTACAAACTGGCACGAGGCCAGCGAGTTCGACACACAGCAGGTCGACTGACTGATAAACAGCAGGTCGACGTTTTCCCACTCGCGCTGAGTCTTTGGTCTGCATCGGACTTCGAAACAATGATCTTATACACTTTCGTCTATGAGAGACCCTCTCGAGCTACACCAAAGTTCCTAAAAACCTTGAAAATTCTGCGCTTCGCATCAACTCCGGTCAGGTCTTTCTCTCGACTAAGTCCAGCAAGCGTCTGTCCGGACAGACGTGGCCGGAGTTTAGACAATCAGCCCTGCCTGGCGCGTGGAAGAATCTCAGAAATATCTCACACCGAAAAACTGAAATTGATTGGCCTCAGGACAGTCTGACCTGCAATGGGAATGCCAGTTTTTTCCCGAGAGCGTCTGAGCGCAGGGTTCTTCCAATAGTGGGGGTCTGTATCTCATCTTCTCATCTTCACATCTTCTCTCACACCTTCTCATCTTCACATCTGCTCATCTTCACACCTTCTCATCTTCACATCTTCTCTCACACCTTCTCATCTTCATATCTGCTCATCTTCACATCTTCCCATCTTCACATCTTCTCACACCTTCTCATCTTCACATCTTCTCTCACACCTTCTCATCTTCACATCTGCTCATCTTCACATCTTCTCATCTTCACATCTTCTCATCTTCACACCTTCTCATCTTCACATCTGCTCCTCTTCACATCTGCTCCTCTTCACACCTTCTCTCACACCTTCTCTCACACCTTCTCATCTTCACACCTTCTCATCTTCACACCTTCTCTCACACCTTCTCATCTTCACATCTTCTCTCTCTCTCACTCTCTCTCCTCTTTCCTCTCTCCTTTCTCTCTCTCCTTTCTCTCTCTCCTTTCTCTCTCCCTTTTCTCTCTCTCGCCTTCTTTATCTTTCTCTCTTTAGGCCGAGGGTGGTGCCGGCGGGGAGTCACGAAACGTGAGCCCTTTCCCACGAAATGAGGGTCGATCGGCGAAAACTGCGGTAAAATTGCGATTTTACTTGCCCCGGAGCAACCTTTTCGCACGAAATGAGGGTCGATCGGCGAAAACTGCGGTAAAATTGCGATTTTACTTGCCCCGGAGCAACCTTTTCGCACGAAATGAGGGTCGATCGGCGAAAACTGCGGTAAAATTGCGATTTTACTTGCCCCGGAGCAACCTTTTCGCACGAAATGAGGGTCGATCGGCAAAAACTGAAGTAAAATTGCGATTTCACTTGTCCTGGAGCAACCCTTTCGCACGAAATGATGGTCGATCGGCAAAAACTGCGGTAAAATTGCGATTTTACTTTTCCTGGAGCAACCCTTTCGCACGAAATGAGGGTCGATCGGCGAAAACTGAGGTAAAATTGCGATTTTACTTGTCCCGGAGCAACCCTTTCGCACGAAATGAGGTTCGATCATCGAAAACTGCGGTAAAATTGCGATTTCACTCCTTTCGCAGGAAATGAGGGTCGATCGTCGAAAACTGAGGTAAAATTGCGATTTCACTCCTTTCGCAGGAAATGAGGGTCGATCGGCGAAAACTGAGGTAAAATTGCGAGTTTACTTGTCCCCGAGCAACCCTTTCGCACGAAATGAGGGTCGATCGGCGAAAACTGAGGTAAAATTGCGATTTTACGTGTCTGTGTGTAAAAGCGTCCGTGTGTAAACGTGTTAGTGTGTAAAAGCGTTTGTGTGTAAAAGCTTGTGTGTGTAAAAGCGTCTGTGTGTAAACGCGTCTGTGTGTGTAAAAGCGTCTGTGTGTAAAAGTGATTGTGTGTAAAACGTCTGTGTGTGTAAAAGCGTCTGTGTGTAAAAGTGATTGTGTGTAAAAGCGTCTGTGTGTAAAAGCGTCTGTGTGTAAAAGCGTCTGTGTGTAAAAGCTTTTGTGTGTAACTGTGTGTAAAAGCGTCTGTGTGTAAAAGGGTCTGTGTGTAAAAGCGTCTGTGTGTAAAAGCTTTTGTGCGTAAAAGGGTCTGTATGTAAAAGCGTCTGTGTGTAAAAGCTTTTGTGTGTAAAAGTGTTTGCGATGCAAACTATTGCCTTGCACTTCTGCTATTTTGTCTTAATACTCCTCTTCTCGACTGCATATAACACATCTTTAATGTATTGTTTCTAATATGGTGTCTCCATACTAACAAGAGAAGACCCTGCTCCTCTACGCTCTCGGGCCATCCGTCGTCTAGTGTAGGTAAACCATATTTGGTATGAACCTTCACCCTCATAGCCGTGTCCACAGTGATGGTACCAGTATTTTACTTCAGTTTGCTCAATTTCTCATTGATTTTACTTTCCAGACTCTCTGGGTCCGAGATATTCCGCCAGGCACAAATCTTTAAAGATTTCACTTTTTGAAACGTTCGCGAAAGAATCAAATGCCACAACTCCCGAAGGGTCCACAGAAAACCAGTTTGCTTCCAAGCAAAAAAGACGTCGTCTTGAATCCTACCCTCTGGTAAACTAACATAACTATGGAAAATCACCATTTTCAATGGGTAAATCCACTGTAAATGGCCATTTTCAATAGCTATGTTAAATTACCAGAGGGTAACATATCACCAGAAGCTTTTTCCCCATGGCTGGTCTGTATCGCTGGTGACCCAACCAACTCATCCCCATCAATTCTCATTTCGGATCGGGAACTCCCATGATGGAAAATTTTAAGCATATTTGAAACTAGACCAAACAGTTTCATTGATGATCTCTCATTGTTTTTGGATGAACTCAAATTCTTGCTTTGCAACCTGTGATTATACAACTAGATTGCCAGCAAAAAGGCATCTCAAACCCGTTTCAAACGAGGGGTTTTCTATCCGGTCAATCCCGTTTTTTCTATGGGTTCAAACATGTTCAAACCCTGATCTTGGAATCTTGCCTGCTTCAATCGTAGCTTTCAGAAGATCTTTCTGATCCGTCTGTTGTGTCTCCGGTTTTCAGCAAGACCTTCGGCAGCTGCCGCATGGCCGTTGGGCCGTTGGGACACGGCACGGCCCAGAGAGAGAGTCCAACACAGCGCCAGGTGAGTCCAGGTTGACCCAAAACTGTGGTGGCACCAAATATGACCAGAAACGCTGTCCAGTTTTTCGTCGATTTCTCAATCAACATCCTTCCGAATGGATTTGTTCTTCAACATCTTTTCCAAACGGCATTGTAAATTCACCAAATCATCGGTGCCAAACCACCCATCTGAACTCACGGATTTCGGGATCCATCCCTCAATGAAACTCAAACCACGGCGGTTAAAGGACCGGACAGGTCCGTTCCGTCCCGCCGAGTTCCTTGGGTCTCCGAATGAAGGGCTATGCACCGAGTATCTCCTTGACGCCTTCCTTGATGGGTCGCCAAGGAGTTCATGGCCACATCGAGTTTCGATGGGAGATGCTGTTGTTAAACTGCACACCAATTGATGTGTATATATAAATCATCAAAACCACCATGATATGCATCATATATATATATATATGTGTGTGTGTTGTAGTTACATGTGTATATAATTGTACTATATTTACACGTGTATTTATGTATATGGTGCTGCCGAATGATTATCTTTGTTCAGGATGTTTCCAAGTTTGATGTTGGTGATAGTGAATGGCAATATCGCCGGCTGATTGATACGTTGGTTCATGTTGGTTCATAACCTATCATGTCATCACATATGTCGGCAAGTTCCCCATATTTGCTCGTTTGTATCGCTCTTTCCGGCTAATACCTCACCAGGTTATAGTTATATCTTTTTCCGAGGTGCTTGATGTCTGCTTTTAGACCCAATGACACATCCATCGCAGTCTTGTTCTTAGGGTTTCATTGCTGTTGGTTTAAACTTCCCAAGTTGTCCAAGTTGAACGGCAAGTACCAAGGCCAAACTGAAGTTCAGCAGTTTGTGGGACCCATCAAAGGGAACATCCCCCGTAAACATGATGGCCTTAAAAGCACCTCCAGGGTACTCGGGTCAGAAGTTGAGGTGAATTTGACTATCCTTTGCCCCTACCTTTCAAAACCACGGAAAGATATCTACTTTCCCCAATCCATTTACAGTTATAATTATAGTTATATCCCCAATGGTCTAGATAACTATGGTAGATAACTAAAATTACACCACCGTAGACCCCAAACAGTGGGTGGATTCAAGAAGTGTTTTGGGGAACAAGGTCAAAGACATGAAATAGCAGCAACAGGATTAATGAAAATATCTGCAAAAAGTGCCACAGACCACTTTGTATACGTTTATTTTGTTCGGCTTCGCTTGCTTTGTTGCAACGCTAGATGCCGAAAAACGACGAAGGAAGCATCCGATGGGGGTGCAAGTATTTGGTTCCAAACGCTTGAAGCAAGCAGCATAGGACTGTCAAATTGGATGTGTTGAAAACATCGAAGGATGAAAGTGAAAGATGACACATCATTTTCAATCCCGGAGCTCTGTGAACTTTCGAGTCTGCGCAATGCTCGGCGTGCGATAATTTTAGCTGGGGAACAAGGGAGAGACAAGCTGGGAGACAAGCTGGGAGACAAGCTGGGAGACAAGCTGGGAGACAGGCTGGGAGACAAGCTGGGGGGCAAGCTGGGAAACAAGCTGGAAGACAAGCTGGGAGACAAGGCCTCGGGAAGACGCGCGCACCATCCAAGAAACGGAAACAAGAAGGGAAACAAATTGGAAGGCGGACACGAAAGGGAACAAGAAGGAAAGACAACATGGCAAGCTGGGAGGCAAGCTGGGAGACAAGCTGGGGGACAAGCTGGGGGACAAGGGGGACAAGTCCTCGGGAAGGCACACCATCCAACAAAGGGAAACAAAAAGGGAAACAATGGGAGATAATCCAAAGCAAGGGGGGCAGACCGCCATCCAACAAGGGAAACAAGAAGGGACACAAGGGGAGACAAGACCTTGGGAAGGCGGACTCGCATGTGGGGAGACAATGACAGACAATTGGAGGCAGTGGGAGACATAGGAAACAAGGGGAGACAAGACGGGAAAGCGGGCATACCATCCAACAGAGGGACACAAGAAGGAAGACCATGCGAGACCTCAGAAACCCAACGCACGCACATGTAGGGAGGACAATGGGAGACAGTGGGTCATACCATCCAAACACAGGCACACAAAAGGGGAGGCTATGGGAGACAAGCGGAGGCGACAAGACCGGAGAGGCGGACACCGCCACTCAGGGAGACACATGATGGGAGACAAATGAAGGGAGAAAGGCACAGACAAGACCGGCGAGGCGGGCACCACCACTCAGGGAGACACATGAAGGGAGACAAGAGACAAGGCACGGACAAGACCGGAGAGGCGGACACCACCACGCAGGGAGACACATGAAGGGAGACAAGGCACAGACAAGACCGGCGAGGCGGACACCACCACTCAGGGAGACACGTGAAGGGAGACAAATGATGGGAGACAAGGCACAGACAAGACCGGAGAGGCGGACACCACCACTCAGGGAGACACATGAAGGGAGACAAGGCACAGACAAGACCGGAGTGCGGACACCACCACTCAGGGAGACACATGAAGGGAGACCAGACACAGACAAGACCGGAGAGGCGGACACCACCACTCAGGGAGACACATGAAGGGAGACAAATGAAGTGAGACAAGGCACAGACAAGAGCGGCGAGGCGGACACCACCACTCAGGGAGACACATGAAGGGCGACAAATCAAGGGAGACAAGGCACAGACAAGACCGGAGAGGCGGACACCACCATGCAGGGAGACACATGAAGGGAGACAAGGCACAGACAAGACCGGAGTGCGGACACCACCACTCAGGGAGACACATGAAGGGAGACAAATGAAGGGAGACAAGGCACAGACAAGACCGGCGAGGCGGACACCACCACTCAGGGAGACACATGAAGGGAGACAAGACACAGACAAGACCGGAGAGGCGGACACCACCAGTCACAAAGAGGCGGACACATCTTAAGAAAGAACTGAGAACCCCTGACAGTAAACTGTTTGGGGAATAATCCATTTCCCCAATCCATGAAATAACCCCATGAAATAACTCAGTCAGTTCAGATGACTTTTGTGGTGCAAAAAAAGTTCAACTTGTAGAATCTCGTGGAGATACCCAACCTGGTTGTGACATTCACAGTTCGCCATGGTTTTTCGATGGCCCTAATCGAAATAGATGGTTTACCTATATATTAAAACCTCCATTTATGGTTGGGATTTTCCATGGCTATGTTAGTCATAACCAGATGGTTTACCTATTAATAGCATGGTGATTTTCCAATATGATCCAATTTTGGGCATAGAAACCGATTCCCAAGAGTTGGATGCCGGATCTTGAAGAAGCAAGATGCCAGAAATCCATTTTCGCGGGTGATTTTTCAACAAGAGAACCGTGGTACTTTTTTGGAAAAATCACCAGTTGGGAAAAATAACCATCACTTGGGAAATGTGTGGTCTATTTAGTCTATTTTCCCAGTTGCAACAACAAAATACAACAAATGTGACTGACGAGCACCAACATTTTTTTTTGCCCAGGACGAGTCCAAAGACATCCGAAGTTGGCAGATCCGCGACGTTTGATGTCAAAATGTTTTGGTGTCAGGCTTCAGCGTGTAGGTCTTGGGATGTTCTTCGGGTTTCAGATGGAAATCTATGATGTATAAATAAATATATATATATACAGATAAAATAATCAACCAGCACATGCTAATTGATGGAAATCCTGATGGTATTCCGGGATTTTAGCATCGCTCTCGATGCGCTGCTATTGGTCTCCCAATAGCATCGGCCAACTGAATATCTCCTGGCAGCGGTTCGCTGTCACGACTAC
Organism: Cladocopium goreaui; assembly: GCA_947184155.2. Classification (NCBI taxonomy): domain Eukaryota; class Dinophyceae; order Suessiales; family Symbiodiniaceae; genus Cladocopium; species Cladocopium goreaui. Next base: position 98,436 of record CAMXCT020004335.1, read on the forward strand.
AAGATTCGTCACGGCCGGTTACACGTCTGTATAAAAATGGACACACTCGGAGTGGTAGCCCAACTTGGAAAGGGAAAATCCATGGTTTTTTCCGGGGAGAACGATCTACAAATGGTTGCCACATTGATCCAAATTGCAATCGTGGATCAACAACTGAAGCAGCAGCTGCTAGGCAAGACCTTTTTCGTCTCGCCCTTGAGCCAACTTTCGTTGGCTTGAGCCATTTTGCAATGGCAGTCACATGTCATCCTTGCGCAGTGGCCATGCTATGTTTGGTGCATGCCACCACATGTCAACTTCTAAGTTTTAAAATCCACAGCAGCTGGTGGAATGCTTCATGAATCGCACTCCCCCCCGCAGCTTGCTGCGGAACATCAAAAGTTCAGCCAAAATGGCTTTCGTAGCCCGGCTCTCAGCAGTGCTTCTTCCAGTCTTCATAGTTTTCAGGGCTCCTCCTCATTGGCATTGACATCATCGGACTCCTCATCAGTCACCAGAGCCCATTCTTCGACCAGCGGTTGGTAGGATCTTGGGACTGAGGGAGCAGCAGGAGTAGCGCTCGAGCTTGAGGAGGGCACCACAGCAGCGACACCACGTTGAATGACGCCACCACCTCTATTGTAGCCCACAGACATTGGAGCTGCAGACTTGTTGTACGGGCTTGTCGGACCCGCAATTGGTTCCACCTGGAGTTCTCGGGACTCAGCACTGGACATAGTTCCTGTGCCGCTAGCTGCAAGACATCCATCTAGGTACAGCTTCCCGATCAAAAGGCCAGGTTCACGGTGAGGTCTTTGACGCCTCGGAGTATGCATTTCATAGTGGCGTCCCACATGCACCTCGAGGTCATCGTCATTGGTGGACTGCTGTTGAGGCCAAGGCGGCCCAGCAGTCACTGTTGCCGGTTCCAGCTGTATGTTCAGGTTGAGGTCATCCATGGCTTCCATTTTCATCTTGAGAAACGTAAACCCCACCCACTGAAACTCAGCTCGAACCACAGGGTCATTCCATTGGTCGGCGACCAGAAAGCCTGGTCCATTTCTTCCATCCACATAGAACGCCTTTGTGATGCGCTCACCTGTGAGGAATTTGGCATCAACTGGCGCACTTCGGTGCAAGGGGTGGAACCTCTGTTTTCGGGCAGCTCTATGGATTCGCACCAGGTAGATGCTTTGGTCACATTTGGTCACGGACCATCCATCTTTCTTTCCACTCCTGCTCGGGGCGCCAAAACGCTCATCCAACCATGGACCTTGTTGAGGCATTTGGTCAAGTTGAGTGCCTCCTGCCTTTTTCATGGCCTTTTCTGCGGCCAGGCGAGCTGGAGGGAACTTTGGCATAGCCCCTATGTAAGGGTCTTGTCGTGCTCGAGAACCATCCGAGCTGGCAGCAGTTGAGGTACCCTGTAAAGCGGCAGCACACTGCAGCATCATCGGCGGCGCCTTTCGGCGTACAGCAGCAGCAAGCACCGCAGCGGCTTCGCCTGTCGTTTGCGGCGGCAGCGGCGGCACAGGCTTTGACATCTTTGGGGCCATGGCGGCTAAACGCACGGCCGGAACCTTGGGGCAGCCCGTAGGGCAGTGGTGAGTGTCAGCCAACGGTGGCTGCAACATTTCAACAGTATCTTCAGAGTCACCACCAACGGACTCAAAACCATTGTGCACCATGCCACAGCTGTTTCCTGCCACAAAATCCCCAAAAACGGGACCTTTTTCAGGGTTACTGTCCCAAAAATCCCTTCGACTTTCATAGGTTCGGTGAGCCCAATTACCATTTTCAGGGGTTCTATCCCAAATCTTCCCAAAACTGTTTTCTCCAGGTTCATCTTCCCTTGGAGATCTCACACATTTTTTGGTTCTTATTTGAGGGTTTATGCCTCCAGGTTCATTTTCCCTTGGAGGTTTTTCTTTGGCCGGTTCATCTCCCCTGGCATCTTTTTCGCTTTTGAGGCCAATGGCTCTTGATGGTTTTTCCACCTCCCTCCCATCTAAACAGATCCCGTTGGATCGGCCTTCATTTGAAGGCGATGGCTGCCAGTTGCATGCCAGCCATCCAGCGCAGGCAGCAGCAGCAGTAGCACAGGCCAGCCGCACGTCAGCTCGCCCAGCTGCCGTAGAAGCCACAGCCAGTGCAGCCATAGCCACGATCACCTTCACCTTGGTCACCACATCATCAGATCCCTTAGTTTCATCAGGTCCTGAAGTGGCGATTGTTTTGGAAGACCCTTTGGAGGCTTTTTGAGGTGTGTTTTCGGGGTCATATTTGGGGATTGACGCATCAACATGAAACCCAAGGAAATGCCAGAACTTAACCCAATCCCTCAACAACGTGATTGGTTTGGTGAGCATGTCAGCGGGTAGATCAACTCCCCTTTGGTGTCTGACTTTCCATGTTTGGGGGTCACTTTTCAACAACTCACGCAAGCAAGACGAACGAAGCCTCAAATGGCGTGTTCTCCATCCACCATCAGGGTTCATAAGTATGCTAAGTGCACTTGAATTGTCCCCATAAATAACCTTTTCAAACCCATCAAAACCATCACCCGTATTGCATGAACCATGGATAACCTTCAATAGGGCTTCAGCAGATTTCAACATTGTTGTGGCTTCGCAGTATCCAACCAATTCGGATTCCGCTGTGCTCATGGTGTGAAATGCCTGCCGAGTTGCCTCCCACTGAATTGGAGATCCTGCAGCACATAGAATGATGCCCTGGTGACTGCGGTCACCTTGAGGAGCGAAGCTGATATCGGCGAAGGCCTCAATGAGCTTCTCATGCCTTGGTACCTGAAGTGTGCCATGTGCACCGTGGTCCTTGTTGCAAGGGCGGTACAGGAGGCAAGTTTCTGGGGTGTTACACAAAAACCCTAGCACATGTTGTCCCAACTGTTGGACCCACCTTGGTTTTCTAGTAACATTCCTTCCCATGACACTTACAGCATAGGCTATGTCAGGCCTACTTCTCACAGAAAGCCAAAGCAGTTCACCTGTGATTGCTTGGGCTGCACGGACGTCAGGTGTTGTGATATCCGTTTCATCCGTTTCTGAACTGTCCAGTTTTGGCATGGGGCATGACTTTGGGGAAACATGTTCATGACGTTTCAACAACTCAGCAGTGTAAGACTTTTGTCCTACCATCAGACTCACCCCATCATCATGTCTTTTCAACTCAAAACCACAAAACCGGATCCATTCATTTTTGTCAACAGTTTCGACATCGGAACACTTCCATTCTTTTTTCAACCGGTCAAAAAAGGAGTTTCGAACATTATCATTTGCAAGAGCCATGATGTCGTCCACATAAACAATAACATGACCTTCACATGTTGGTTCGGCATCCCCATGACCATGTTTCATGATTTTCCACAAGTTCCCTTCTTCGGTTCTTTTGAGGGAAAAGTCACAACCATCCATCTTCCATTTGAACCCACTCATGACCTGATCCCTGTGCACCGCCCAATGTGCGGGGCTTGAAGTGAACCCATACAAAGCGTTATGAACTCTCCACCGTTCAGAAGGGCTGCAAACCTTGGCTTCCACAAGTATTTTTGGGGGCACAACAATCACCTCCCGGGCATCAAGTGGTTTCGGCCGAGGAGCAAGGAGAAATGCTGTGCGAATGTCGGTAACGCCAGCACCCCATCCCATCTGCACGGAGTGAGCCAAGGTAGCTCTGATCAGAATGCCATCAGCGCCAGAAGCGTAGATGTTGCCCGGAGCAGGATCCAAGTCACTCTGCAGCAGGTTTCCACAAACTACTGCCCTACATTTCTTTTTACCACCATTTGGACCCGCTTTTCGAACAGTCACAAGTTTTCCAGGGACAAACTCAACCGCTTCTTGGTTCAACATGGAAAGGTCAACAGGTTCAATGGCTTTTGTTTCATGGACCAAACTGTTGTATTCTTTCACCATCGCATCTTTCCATTCCCCAAGTTCATTTCTGACTTCATTCAAAGGGACCGTGGTTGTTTGCAAGACCTCCCCCGGATTCATGGCCAAGACATCATCAGTTTGAAGGCCACACATTTTAACAACCCGTTTATTTTGGGCATCCCGGACCAGGAACAAGTCATTTTCCAACCGTTTTTTTTCCCCTTGAAGCCATTGGATGTCAGCCCCACAAACTTCCCCAAGAGATTTCGTGGTAGGAACAACATCCAACAGATCTTGCAGTGAACTGGAAATGGTTTGATGTTTCCAACCCAAACATTTTTCCAAACAATCCAAAGATTCCAACTTGGCAACAACCCTTGATTTCGACCCTGAACCAACCATTTTGGGGTTTTTTGGATGGCTATCTCCCCCGGACCCAGCTTCAACATTCAACCCCTTAACAAACCGTGGTGCCTCCCTAAGGTTTTCTTGGTCGATTTCATCAAAGATCCCCAACATTTCATCCCCATTATCCCCATGTTCACCATCAACCTCAAGAACAACTTCATTTCGGGGTTCATTTTCAGGGATTTTTTCAAGTTGAGAATCCAAAACCAAAGAGGACTCCCCCCCGCGATCCAATCGCGGCAGTGGCGGCAGTTTCATGGGTGCTGGTCCTGGAGGTGGCTGCTTATGCCAAAGACGCAAGTGAGGTTTGCCAGGCCGCAGGTCTTCTTCGAGTTGCAGTTGGGCTTGATCGCCCAGTGGATCTGGCAGTATGGCCTCACGAGCATGCAAAACATGTTGGTCCTTAGTCGTTCGGACAAGCCAACCTGAAGTCATGTCAGGGCTTGGACACAACAAACGTGTTTCAACAAAAGGTTGAGCCAACAAATTCCCTTTGTCATGCCATCTTTTTCTTTTGACCAAAACCAGGGAATTGTACGGCAACATTTTTTGAACAGGGGAACCAAGGAGCTCCATCTGTTGCCTTAGTCGTTCCTCAGTGGCAAATCGCATGGCCTGTGGCCAATGTGTGTTGTCCTGACCTGCCATGTGAAGCAACAGCCTGGTACGCCTTTTGAGTTGGTTCACCTCGGCCTCACAATGGCCGTTACTTTGGGGGTCATCACCAGCTGTGAACGTGTGCATCATGTTTCTTTGTGCAACCCATGACCTAAACTTCCGAGCCAACAGTTCTTTGGCCCTGTCAGAATGAATGCGTGTGACACAGACACCCATGTATCTCATCCTAGTCACCAAAGCATCCATCGCAGGCATCACATGTTTCACATTTCTTGACTCGACAGGTTCCATGAGTGTGACATGACGAACTTTCACAGGTTGAGACAACTCTCCAACAACCTTTTCAAAACCTTTTGACTCCCATTCTTTCAGCTCATCTTCACCCATGATTGACGGTTCATAGTCAGTTTCGTTTCCGTCACCTCCATCATGGTCTTTCACTTTTTCACCTTCATCACCTTCAGAGTTTTCTTCTGTTTTTTCGTCCCCCTGAAGGGAGTACTCTTTTTCATCAAGTCCCTCCCCCCAACATGCATCCACAGTTTCCATTGGTTGCGGAGCATCGGAAGACACATCGCCAGCAACAAGTGGCTTTTCGGCAGCTGACGTTTCGTCCCCCGGAGGAGAGTCAAACACCGGAACAAGGGCTGTGGCAACCAAACCATATCTCACAACTTTTTTGGTAGCAAGGTCACGTGCTTTGGGGAGGTTCACCAAATCAACAGACATGGTCCAAGCAGAACTCCCAGCATGTTCCCTACGTCGGTGTGGTTTTGACCCAGCCATGTTGAGTATACATGTCCTACAATCCCGTCGGTATGGTTGATGTCCTTGGTTGATATGTTGTTTCCATTGATCCAACCCCAAACTTTTGGACAATTTTGGTGGTGAGATCCCATACCATTCAACCAAAACCAACAGAGACGTTTTGATGGCAGCCCTCAACCCTGGTGCCCAAAGTGACCAAGAGGCAGTTTGGTTCAACCTTTCATCCAAGTTCACCGCCAAGTGTCGTTCACGTTCACCAGAGCGACAGCCATCTAGTTCTTTCATGTCGGGGAGGTTGGTCATACATGTTGTGGGTTTTTTCCGAGTACGCCCAAACACACCCTGGTCAAAACTGATTAACTCCATTCCATTTGGTTGGAAAGCTTCAAGAAAATCCCTTGTTTCATCCCAAGCCCAAAAACTCGCAGACTCATCCCCTTCACCATTTTGGAGGTAAGTTTTGGGGTCTTGAGGGGATTCCAACATAAATCCAACCCTATTCGCAACATGTTTCATGTGGGGCCATCTTGAACCATCCCATGACTCGTGAGCATGCATGTACAACCCCAACTGTTTCAGATACAGCGCAGTGTCACTGTCCGTTTTTTGTTGTTGGGATTCATTGAGGTGTTCAAACCCAAACCTTTCCGGACCATTTCTTGAACGCAACCTTGGTGGTCCTGGTGTTTTCTCCAACAATCTGCTCACAGTACGACATGGTGGTCCCCCCAACACAGCTACGACACGACCAGATGCAGCAAGTCGCCAGAGGTAGGCCCAAGTTGCAGCATCGTGGACATTCTGACCATCTCGAACGTCCAAAGTGATCATTTCAACGTCAGCAGGCCAACCAAGACTCCAATCCTTAGATGCTTCACCCGCATACAAGTGGATGACAATCGCCTTAGCTTGGGCATGTCGACGCCTTTGGGCACGATTCCAAGGCAAGTGAACCCCGGGAGTTTCAACCCCTTGACCCTTCATGTATCTCCAAATTCTTTTGGGAACATTCGGAAACCTTTGTGACCACCATTCATGCGCAGTCTCAGACACGGTTTCAGGACTTTCAGAAGGGATTCTTTTGGCTAACTCCAAAGATTCAATGTCATGAATCAACCCTAACGCATGTTTTTCAGACACAACAGGACACCCATTTCGCAACCAACACTGAATGGTTCCTCTTGAGGGGTGTTTGATTTCACAACCATGGGTACTCCATTTGATGACAAAACCAAGGTCAATTAATCCCCTTAATGGCACAATGGGTTCAACCGCATGTTCAGTGAGAATGGTCCCCGTCAAAGCATGTTGTTTCAGTTCAACCGATCCATGTGCTAACTCCACAACAACAGGATCAGCTTCAGCCAGTTCTTGAGGGGTTCCCCTTCTCAAAGCGTTTGTTGCCCCACCATCCAAGAGACCTGTGGGTCCATCAGGAGCATTCACCCTTTTGATTTTGACAGCTTTGGCAACCGGTTTAAGGGTTTTCAGGAGGGTAGTGGCTTCACTCAACAGCCCAGTGACCCTTTCAGGAGTACTTTCTCCCCCGTCCCCAGTTTCCGGCCCAGTCCTGTACGCAGTTTCAGATCCAAGAGGCTTCTCTGCTGCAGCAACATCCCCAGTAGTTTTTTCAGGGCTACTATGTTCCCCAATACCCTTCCCATACTTTTCGGGGGTCCCTTTTCCACTTGGTTTTGACACTTTGGCAACCCTCTTTTTGGTGGGATCAGGTTTTGAGTCAGACCCTGCATTTTTCAAAGGACAATCACGTTTGGAATGACCGACAGCAGAACAATTGAAACACCTGTTGCTTTGGGGATCCAAATTGGCGTGACCAAAAGAACATTGATCACCCTTTTGACACCCCTTTTCACTCATCCAATACCTACAAGGCCTTCTTTTTGAGTTCGGAAACCTCGGATCCGATTCATTTTGAGGTTTTGGGGAACTTTGAGGATTTTGAGGGATCCCAGGAGGCAATGGCACACCCAAAGCAGCAGCCCTCACAGCCGAAGTTGCCTTCGCAGGCGCGCTCAAAGTCAGCTCTTCAGCTTCAGCTTGCAGATGCTCGGAGTAGCTCAGGATCGTCTCTGCTGTTGGCAACTGATCCACATTCAACTGCTGGCGGATCATGTTGAGACGATATGCCACTTGTGGGGATTTTCCACTCAAAACATCAGTACATTTGTTCAAAGCCCCTAGCAAAACCAAACCATCAGGCAACGTGACATGGAGTTCCCTAGCCCTTTGAACAAACCGTCGCCAGGTTCGAATCCAGTCCAAAACTTCATGAACATTGGAACCACATTTGGAATCCGTAATGTTCTGCAACAACTTCGTGCGCTCAGTAGCACCTCCCGGTTGGAAGGTGATGCACAACTTGTACAACACTTGGTCAGTGGTCAGTTTTCGAGCTGAAATCACTTCTTCTTTGATGGGGTCAGGAATGGCTCCCAAAAGCATGGCTAAAGCCCTTCTTTCCGTTCGAGGCCAAAGATGAACCCTAGGATCCACCTGTGGTCGAAGCCTAAGCCTTTCAATTGGTCCAACATTCAACCAATCCCTATAACACTGATCAACAGCTCCCCTGACCATGGTCCACCAATCCCCCGACGAGTACGACAAGTCACCCATGAGAGAATCGATGATGCTGAGCCAATCACCAAATTGCAGAGCAGTGGCATCCATGGACAACTTCGGAAGCTCCACCGTCCTGAGATTTTCAGATGGATTTTCACCACCTGAGTTTTGCAAGTTTCCTGCCACAGACGCAGGAAAAGGTGGCAGTGCAGGAGGGAATTGAGGTGTTACTGACCCTAACCCACATACACTATTCAACATTCTTGGCGGCGATGGTGGTGGAGGTCCAGGTGGTGGCCTAGGCACAAATGGTTCAACAACATTTGACACAGTTGACACAACGTTTTCAGGTGCAACCCTCGTGAACGTCACAGCCTTTTCAGGTACAACCCTCACATATGGATCATGAACCATTTGGGATTCAACCACATCATGAGATTTGGGGGCAACAGGCTCTTGGAAATCCACTGCCGAAACATATGAACTTTGAGAACCATGCGACCCTTTTTCATGCTCATGTTTTTCAACCCTTGACTCCTTGGCACTCATCCCCATATTCAACAAACCCTGCCGAAACTTTTCTTCAGCATCTCTCAAACAACGCAATCGGAACAGTTCTATTGGATCCATTTCAACATCAACACTTTCCCTTTGTTCCACATAAACTTTTTGGGGTGTCGACGCATTTGAACCCGGCTGCAAACCCAAGGCACTCACATCGTACCCAGGCCCGAATGCTTCTCGAACAGCTTCACGCTGCTGAGTTTCGCTCCAGAAGGGATTCACAACTTCCTCCATTTGGTCTGGAACCACAACAACATTTTTGCTACCCTGAGGCGCGACAACAACGGCTCCGGAGCCCTGAGGCCCATCACCTATGTAAAACCTTTGAACCCCTGAACCCTTCGCGGAGCCCTGAGGCATGGTTTCACTCACAACAACAGAACCCTTTTCAGTGAGGCCCTGCGACACATTTTGACAACCCTCAGAACCCCTCGCATGTGAGCCCTGAGACACATTTTCACAACCCTCAGAACCCCTCACATGTGAGCCCTGAGACACATTTTCACAACCAAAACCCCTCATGCGTGAGTCTTGGGACACAGTTTCACAAACAGAACCCCTCATTCGTGAGCCCTGCGACACATTTTCACAACCCTCAGAACCCCTCACATGTGAGCTCTGAGACACATTTTCACGACCAAAACCCCTCATGCGTGAGTCTTGGGACACAGTTTCACAAACAGAACCCCTCATTCGCGAGTCCTGCGACACATTTTCAACACCCTCAGAACCCCTCACGCGTGAGCTCTGCACATCCCGGTTTGAGTGTTGTGCTTCTGCGGCAACAGTTTTTCTGGGTTCCCTTCTGCCAGACTCAGAGCTAGACCCCTTTCCCTTACCAGCACCATCTCTAGGACTATGTTCATTCACAATCCCCTGCGCTGATTCGGTGGTAGTTCCAGTCCCCTCATTTGGTGGGTTCCGAGTTTGTTGCTCTGTCACAACGACCCTTTTGACACCAGGTGTGTTTTCAACATTTTGTTTCACCTCGTGGTTTTGCATTCCCTTAGCTCCCTCAACTAACATGGGTGGCTGACCAGGGGAAAAAGACAACGGAGGTCCTACAGGTCCCAAAGCATCTAACATACCCCCACTATTCACAGGTTCAGTGGTATTAGGTTCACCAGTTAGAGCTCCAACAGACCCACCAGTTTTGGACCCAGAGGCTTCCTCCAACATCTCCTCCATCAGGTCGTCTGCGCAGCCGGCAGCTTTCACAGCGCTAACAGCAGCAGCAGCTCTTCGCTGAAGAGAAGACTCTCGACGACTGGCCAACTCCATGTCAGCTGAGATCCTTTGGGCTCATAACCCGTGGATCAACAGCTGAAGCAGCAGCTGCTAGGCAAGACCTTTTTCGTCTCGCCCTTGAGCCAACTTTCGTTGGCTTGAGCCATTTTGCAATGGCAGTCACATGTCATCCTTGCGCAGTGGCCATGCTATGTTTGGTGCATGCCACCACATGTCAACTTCTAAGTTTTAAAATCCACAGCAGCTGGTGGAATGCTTCATGAATCGCAGCAATAAATAGCTGTATGTAAGGTACATCAATCAAGTTGTATTTGATGGATGGATGATCAGCGAGATTTTCATATTGCTCAAATTGACCATAGCAGTACCTTCCATTTTGGCCAATGGACACTGCTACTTCAGTTGGGACATGAAAACTACCAACATCCTACAGTTGGTTTATAGGTATTCCTATCATGGGTTATATAGTTCACAATCCATATTGAGCCAGGTGGTATACAGTATCTAGTACAATCATCAACCAACAGTCAGGTATCCTTTATATCTGATTTGCATTTTTTGCCATGGTTAATTACCATTACCCCAAATTAAAGGCCAATGATGTCGTTGGTGGCACATAGTCAACAAGCATCACTTGTTGCATTAATGATGTCACGCCATAGCTGAAATTTAAGTCCAAATCAGGTAGGAATTCAGCTGCAGGGTGCCGAAGTATGGCAATTTTGACGCGGAACGTGATTTTCAACACATCATGAGATTTTGGGGTGCACTTTTTGTACAAATCGATTTGTCGTCTGCAGAGTACAGTTGAGAACCAAAAAATGGTCAGAATCTGAACCGTCCTCTGGTGATGAACATGACGAAAGTACACATCATCGTGTCACATCTAAACATTTTGAGCATCACCCCCAAACAAATAGTCTACCAAACTAGTTATGAACCGACTTTTCCATCTGCTTACCGACTAGATTCCTATAGACCCTATAGATTAAAAGATATTTTTAAAGTGACCCAAAAAGACCTGTGACGAATCTGGACCGTCGGAGCGAGCAGTGGAACGGAAACCTCCCGTGGGCCCAGGCCGTCTTCACCCAAGGACCAAGTTGGTCTCTCTGGGCGAAGGGTGGCATGTCTTGATACCATGACTGGCTCTACCGAAACGTTTTTTCGTTTCAGATATCACAAGAAATTCAGAAGATCGATACATTCAAAAAACACATGGGTATGTCTGACAATGGGGTATACCCCCAATTATAGCCATTTAGTAGGGATAATGATCATTAACCATTGGGTGTAGGGGTACACTATTTTCAGACAAACCCACATGGTTTCTGTAGCGTCATGGGGGGTGCTGGAAGTCTCGCTTCTTGTGACTTGCCAAGTCCAAAATCTGGCGTGGCGATCGCCGATGAATCGGCGTTTTTATTGATCAGGGGGAAGGGCTCTGGCGTCCATGAAAAGCTATGTATCATTGCCACCCACCGCTGGAAAGACCAGCGGACCCAAAGCGCTGGCTGCGAGAAGGGATAGGAAAACCCCAAGAATTGCAGGTATGGGTCCAATTCCTTCACCAGTTGGCTGACTTGGTGCATCCAAAATCAGCAGCCTGACTTGGTGACGCGTGACTTGACCCATACCCATCGCTTTCCAAACTCGGGGTTCGCCCATGGTTAGCGAGCTGCGGCTCGCCACTCGCGGCCAGTCTTTTCCGTCTCTTGAAACACGGCCAGTTTCATGCACCTTCGTGCGCTACAGCGATCCAGACGTTCTAAGTTGGGAAGACCTGCTATCATAACTATCATGCTAAATTGTTGCATGCGAGGGTCTTTTGAATGCGACTATGTTGGGTCAATCATTGTGTAGATAATCAGATAGTTTTCTCTCAGAAACTCTGCCAGCCTCCACACAAAGAGCGGGGACATGTCCGGGCACTTTGAAGCAAAGATCTTTTGGACAAACATCAGCTGGATCTCAACAACCAAAAATCGAACCGGCCGAGCGCACGAAGTCGTCTCACTAAGGTCAATGCAGCGCTCATTGACGCAAGACCTGGAAGAACTGCAGATCGGTGCAGCAAGGGGAACTGAAAACCTCAACGATTTGGGCTGAGAACATCATCTGCAAATGAGCTTTGCTGGGGCATGTATAACAGGGATATAAATGGATATAAATGGGCGATATCCCATGGGCATGCCGGATTTTCCAGAGGCTAAATCCATCTTACCAGCAGTCTCTGCAGGTGATGGTCAAAGTCGAGTCTGTTTCTGAGTCCTTCGAAGGTGTTGGGGACCAAATTTTGAGGCGCCGATCAGTTAGGTTTCACCTAATCCTCCTGAATGAATGAATGGGGAACCAGCAGCTTCCAAGGAATCGAAAGTGCTTATCACCCAATCAATGCAAGATAATGCAAGTGGGGTAAAAATCCCCCGTATTTACATAGATGGGTGACCATTTTTGAATTCACCATCCCAAGTGCATCCCATTCCAAGATATTCCAAGCAGATTAAAACCCTAAAGATCCCCATGATGTATGCATGGCAAGGCACCTAATCCAAAACTTCCCACGGGATCAGCACGCCGAGGCCTGGCAAGGCATTGATAATCCTACTGTGGATGGAAGGGTTTATCCGGTTTATCCCAATAATTCTAGGGTTTCAACTGTTTCAACCATACAAGGTGATGCAGGATTTCGCAACCATCCACAGTATCATACCACAGTTTGCTACAATCCCCACTTCACCAGTTGACCAGTACTTAAAACCCAAAACAAACTGCTGGATTTTTTCGTATTTTTGTTGGTCCTCGTGATGTTTGGAATCTTCCTTAAGCAACATGATTTACCCAGCTCGTTTGAGACTTGAAACCCAAACAAAATGGTACATTTACCCTGTTGGAAAAGGTCCCAAAACAGATCTGAAATTGAAGATGCAACAAGAAACTGGCTACATCTGGCTACTGCGCTGGTGGATTGCCAGTATGCGGTTGATCATCATTTTGCCTAGAACAAAATGCCACAATTCAGGTCTAAATCATGAAGAAAACCACCCATTTCCAAACACACCAGGGGTCATGGCACGTCGCGGCCCAGCCTTGGTGCCTGCAGATACCTCCCAGTTTTGTCAGTTTTGAAACCATCGATGGCTGAACTGAAAATCATCTGTGAATCATCTGTTGATAGCTTAACCATTGCGGTCCAGAAAAAATAACCATAGCTTAATCATCTGTTAATCAATAGCTTAACCATCATCTGGGAATCCATCTGGCTTAAAACATCATGGATTCCCAGAACAGGATAGAATCCATAACCATTGCGGTCGTCGTTTTCATCGGCGATCTTCTGGGGCTCGGCAGCTCGGCGCCTGAAAGTCGTGAGAACAGTATAGCAGCTCCTCGTCTGTATCCAACCTCGAGGATTTGGATTGGAAAGCTGTGGTTTCATCTGCAACCAAAGCAGGTATTCAACTGATGAAAAACCCACAAAATCTGGGTAGAATATGCTGTAGCCGCGCAAAATGGCAACGGGATAATTGAAATACCGCTCGGTTAGGTAGCTGGATGTCGCGGGTCAGTCGCCAAAAATACGGACACGACCTGTTTATAAGTCTATTTTGTTTATTTCATTATTGGATTTTACCAAAGCCACCAAACATAACCAGTGGTACCTCTGGTTGAATACGATACTTCACCAACCTGACATATTGGATCATTTGAATCATTTGGAGATGATTATTTCCAGTCCTGTTCCCATCATCCATAGCGACGTCGCCGGGACGTCGTGGTAATTCAGCCACAGAATAAAAAATAACCAGAAATATACCTGTATACAGTATTTTATGTATATATACATATTAATGGTTCATCGGTTCATCGCATTTTTTCATGCCACTCCATGTTTAGTCAACAAGTGGAATTGTAAGGCGCTTAACGATACTGTAAGGCATTTAGAAATGGATACCAACTGGCACCAGATCGAATCATATCATCAATGTCATATCGCACTTGGTCTGAGGGACGATTCCGCTGCCTCTGTCCCTGGAGCACACCTGGCACATCTGAGGCTTGAGGCATCATCGAGAAGGGGGAATTATGCATCATTTCATAGTATCAAAAGTAATAGTTGGCAATAAGAATCAACAAGAATACACAATAATTGATAATAATACTTTCAAATACCAGCTAACAAGACAAGCAACACTAACGTGTTACCCTTTAGGATAAGTATGAGTGATGTGTCAGCCAAGGGGCATCTTTAATTATCAACCAGAATGGTACATTGGAATCATTATTCGTGGCCCCACCAAAATTGTCCAAGGTGAGCTCATTGTGCCTGTTCTAGATTGGCGTTGGGCATGTCTGGGTTCCAGCCATTCTATTTTAAGCGCAACACCTCGACAGTTGTATTTGCTTAAGCAGTGGTTTCCCCAAATGAGGAACTACCATCGCTCGACTTTCCACCAAAAATCACTATCTTGCAATCTAGGAATTAATGTTTTAGTAAAGCAATCATCAACCACCCATATTTTCATGGTTTATACCACCCATAAACATGCTAAAATTGGGGATGGTGGATCCTATTGCTTTACTACCATTAGATTAGTTGTAATTAGTGACGCTAGCGACTCAAAATTCAACCCCCAAAAAATCACTTGGTTTCACCTTTCCGTGGACGGAGGGCTGTCCGTGACGCTGTCGTAGAAAGTTGTGCCTCGGTGTCTTCACTTTGCCAAGTTATGGACGCAACAACATGGGCATGAAGATTCATAGGACAATAGACATGTTAATAAGAAAATAGAGAATTTATATGGATTTATGTTGAAGTGTCCCCATTTGAACAGTGAAAGACCAAGAGTCGATCCAAAGTCAGTTGCATTTGATCACCAGGCTGCTAAGTTTGAGGACCGTTTGGGACAGCAATAATTGATTCCCAAGTTTGGCAGTCGACAAATCTGAACCCACGATTCAGAGGGGACTTGCAATCACGCCGCTCACTATTCATGAAATTCATCTTCAGTATTCCTGTCAAAAACTCTTTCAGTAAACATACATCATTGAACATCCTTGAGACTCATATATCTCATATGCTTTTCTCCGTGTATGTCTCAAGGATGCAAAAAGTTGCCACATGAAAACCCAACCATTCCGGCTTTCCGTAACGGAAACATCCCAGCGTTTTTTTAGCCCCATTGCCCCACTGAGATCGCCGGCTGATTTGGTCGTCGGTGGATTGTTGGCTGAGCCTCAGCAAATCACCGGTGCTGTCATCTCCTGCTGCACATATTTCTGATGGTACCCTCTGGTACACTAACATAACTATCTGAAATCACCATTTATAGTGAGTTTTCCCATGAAAAATGGTGATTTTCCATAGCCAGAGGGTAAATCTCGTTTACACATGTTTAAAAAGTCCATCTATTTCAGGAATAAACAGTTTATCTCTGCACAATTGATCGTTTTTTAATTATGATGCGAACGATGGTTTCCTGAGTCATAGGACCCCACTTATCCAGTTAGAGATGGGATTTTCCATGAAATCAACCAGCGATAAAGGGGGGACCCCCATGACTATGAAACCCCCCCATATATCAGAGGGGATAATGCCATAAACCACCCATTTGGGAATGGTTGAAACTCACCTCTAAAAAGGGTTATGACTGGGGGAGGGTTTATGACATTGTTTTACCCACATTATCATACATAATGGAAACCTGACGTAACTTTCCTAAAATGGGGATACCCTTAAATCATCCTGAATATCTAAATCATCCATTTACAGATGGGATTTTCCATGATAAACCAACCAGCGATAAAGGGGATCTCCCAGTTAGTTTCCAACCCCCAAATGGCAAGTTTCCTGGTTTCCTGAAAACCCCGAAATCATCGATGGGATCTTCCGACGGGATTTTCCATGACACAAACCAACCAGCTATTGCAGGATGGGGTTTTTGTAGTGATGTTTGCTGGTTTATAAACCATTGTACCCTCCATTAACTAGTTCGTTATATCTACCATAAACATTCATAAACCCAATCGAATTCAGCCTGAACGTGAGCTCGACTGGGGCTTCCATCCTGTGGGGTACCCCCATTTATGGAGCACTGAAGAACCCACGTCACCCATCTGGGACCCCCGAGCAGCTCAGCCGCCTTTCGATCCATGGAGAACATGCGTGACCGGGAGACCTGCAGGATTTATGCGGTGGCCATGATGTGATTCCAACAATTCAATGAAATTTCTATGGGTTTAAATGGGATTTCTATGGGATTCCTATGGGTTTTAACTGGATTTTTATGGGATTTAGCCAACAACAATGGTGATTTGATGAAATTTAATGAGAATATACCCTCAAGTTATCAACCATGGCAATTGGAAATCCCCCTTTTCAACCCAAGTTTTCACGAAAAACATCCAGAAATGGGGGATATTCCATGGCCATGGCCACGATTTCCAAACATCATCTTGATGGTGGGGGATATACCAACCCAGCCAAAATCTTTTCAAAAAAAAAAACTGAAAAATCACCTGTTGTTTTCCCAGCTTGGGAGGGATCCTAGGTGACCCTCCTGCCACAAAACGAACATCAACCCGCGTGAAAGGGGCATGAACATAGACCTATGCGATGGATTCTACAACAAGGAACCCAAAGGTGTGATTAGCAAATCATGACAAGATCTTCCAAATTTCGACAATGAACCTCCGAAAAGGACCAATGATTGTGGTCACAGACCATTATGGATTTATCCAAGTTAGTAATTAAGTGGTTCATAGGCCATGCGTAACTGGTGTTTCTGGGGTTATCCGATTTACACATGTGTTCATTATATGCCAAATGGCTATTAACTTGGTCACGGACAGCCTAGTAGGACATTTGGTTTGGTGGAATTTCATAAATAGCCAGGACACTTCCCGATTCAGAGTTTTCCCATTTCCCCAAATTACCATCATAATTAGCCAATTTTAGATGACACTTTGATCCATAGATATTCAGAAGTGGTGAAATCACCTACTTGATGCATTTTGTTGGTAGACACCCAATTTCTTCCAGGTTACTAACCCAGTTTGGTTAGTTGAGTCCTATGAACCTATACTAACCGGGATACAATCCAACTACGTCGCTCCAATTTCTACTGATAAAATATGGTAAAATCTTCATTTTTTGTGCACTCAGTTTGGCTATAGAAACAGTGTATACATATAAATATATATGTATCTATGTATGTATGTATGTATACGGTGTATGTATGTATGTATGTATGTATACGGTGTATGTATGTATACGGTGTATGTATGTATGTGGTGTATGTATGTATGTATGTATGTATGTTATGTATGTAATGTATGTAATGTATGTAATGTATGTAATGTATGTAATGTATGTAATGTATGTAATGTATGTAATGTATGTAATGTATGTAATGTATGTAATGTATGTAATGTATGTAATGTATGTAATGTATGTAATGTATGTAATGTATGTAATGTATGTAATGTATGTAATGTATGTAATGTATGTAATGTATGTAATGTATGTAATGTATGTAATGTATGTAATGTATGTAATGTATGTAATGTATGTAATGTATGTAAGTATGTAATGTATGTAATGTATGTAATGTATGTAATGTATGTAATGTATGTAATGTATGTAATGTATGTAATGTATGTAATGTATGTAATGTATGTAATGTATGTAATGTATGTAATGTATGTAATGTATGTAATGTATGTAATGTTTGTAATGTATGTAATGTATGTAATGTATGTAATGTATGTAATGTATGTAATGTATGTAATGTATGTAATGTATGTAATGTATGTAATGTATGTAATGTATGTAATGTATGTAATGTATAATGTAATGTATGTAATGTATGTAATGTATGTAATGTATGTAATGTATGTAATGTATGTAATGTATGTAATGTATGTAATGTATGTATGTATGTAATGTATGTAATGTATGTAATGTATGTAATGTATGTAATGTATGTAATGTATGTAATGTATGTAATGTATGTATGTATGTATGTATGTACGGTGTATGTATGTATGTATACGTATGTATGTATGTATACGGTGTATGTATGTATGTATGTATGTATGTATGTACGGTGTATGTATGTATGTATGTATGTATGTATGTATACGGTGTGAGCGCCTTGAGAAGCGCAACGCTTTCGTCGTTTTTCAACACCCCGCTGACCCTGGGGTGGGGTTGGGGTTGGGGTGGGGGTCATGTTAACGTTCATCTGAAGTTGCACACCCACGTGATGCTACGCTGGGTATGGGGTGGGGTTGGGGTTGGGGTGGGTCATGTTAACGTTCATCTGAAGTTGCACACCCACGTGATGCTACGCTGGGTATGGGGTGGGGTTGGGTTGGGGTGGGGTTCATGTTAACGTTCATCTGAAGTTGCACACCCACGTGATGCTACGCTGGGTATGGGCTGGGGTTGGGGTTGGGGTGGGGGTCATGTTAACGTTCATCTGAAGTTGCACGCCCACGTGATGCTACGCTGGGTATGGGCTGGGGTTGGGGTTGGGGTGGGGGTCATGTTGACGTTCATCTGAAGTTGCACACCCACGTGATGCTACGCTGGGTATGGGCTGGGGTTGGGGTTGGGGTGGGGGTCATGTTAACGTTCATCTGAAGTTGCACACCCACGTGATGCTACCCTGGGTATGGGGTGGGGTTGGTTATGGGGTATGTGAATATTTGATGGAATTTGCACTACATACCCGACTCCACGTTGTCGTGGAGCGGTTTTTTCTGAAGCAACTGAGAGTACTGGGAAGATGTTCAATTTGATCTTGTCAAACTGGCCACGCCCAGGCACGCGACTCAGCTGGTTTGCCCTGGAGATTTCACGCTCGGCTGCATTGACTGGGATGTGGACTTCTATATATATATATAGATTTACATTGATCTTTAAATCTTTCTATATATATATATATGAATAGATTTAGAGATGCATATAATCAAATATATATCATAGACGTGGACATGGACTTGGCCATGGCACATGAGATGTTGAATGTGGCGAAGCACTTTCACGCACTCTGTGGCCGCAGTTACTTTTTGGTCCGATGGAGGCTCATGATCTGAGCCTTTTGATTTTACTTCGTCTTGCACAGGTTTCTTTACCTCCTGTGCTCGGCTCATGGCGTAGCGAACCTCTTGTTGTTCTTCATGAATTACAGGAAATCTTTGTGCAAATTTCTGTGGACCACAATGACATGCAGTTGAAGAAAATTCTCCGACAGGGTCACGATTTTGAAGGTTTAGCCAAGAGCCGTGCCTGTATGTTAGATGCGTGGCACAGATTTGCCCGTCGCAACCCTACTTTGCCCAGATATATTCAGGCCGCACTGCTGCATTGGACCTGGAGAAGGTTTCATGCTTCACTGACTGTGTCACAGATTTGTGACCGAAGCTTTCTTCTCTTGGATGCATCTGGACATGCGTCGGGCTGGTCCTGGGAGTCGCACTGCACCGAAGTGTTGCATGAACTTGGAGAGCGCCTTGGATTGTATTTACTTGCTGGCACCTTTTTTTGGGGGGTTTCCCAACGTTCAAACATGTTTGGAATGTAATTCTCAGGCGAGCATCCATGTCTGCAGCAGACATCAATGCATTGTCAATGCATGATCCGAGCGCATGTTCGGAAGCCCCTGCTTCGCCCAAGTCTTCGACGCAGAAAGCAGAGCCTGACACTCCAGTGGCCTCCTACATGCAGATCCTCGAGAATTCTGGGCCGCCATCGCCATTGCAAACAGGTCGTTTTGGAGATTCCCCGCGCACGCAGAGGTACAAGAGGTAGTACTGGCGGCAATGTTCTCTCACCGGTCCTGTGAATGAGGTTCACAATGTTTCTTCTGATGAGGACGCCTGCCTGGAGCCACCGTCTGACTCTCACACTCCAGCCGAGCGTCTCAGCACGCCAGTGATGCAGTCTTCGTTGGAAACAAGGCAGACCAGCGTTTCCGCGCCTGGATTGTTTTTGCAACCGTTTCTGAGTTTGCATGAGAGTGCTGAGTGGATGCAACGATTTGGGCCTACAATGTCTTCAGAGAATGGCGCCAATGCAGTTCCCTCTCCGCCGAGCCGTCCAGAAGAAAGATCCGAGGCAACAGCATTACGTCCTGGGTTGGCCGCGATGGACGATGACCTTGCCGAAGAGTCTGCCGCGAATGAGCCGGACTCTGTTGTTCCGTTTCTTGGCAGCATGTTTTGTTCTTCTCCACCAACACGTTTTCCCCTCCGTTTCTGTTGACTTGTCCGCTGAGGTTTCGTTGGGGCAAATGTGAACGACCTGGCTGCGGCTATGCTAGACATCCTTGGATTTATCGTTCAGGCCGCAAGTCTGGATAGTTGGTGCTGTTGTGCAATGGATTCAAGAAGAAAGATGATCAAAACAAGAGGAAATGTTGGACCGATGCTCCATTTCCCATGCATCGTTGGCGTGAACTTCCGAAGTCCATGAGAGACGACTTTCAGTCTCTCAGATCGTCGTTTGCTCGTGCTTCGCGGTGAGTGTCTCCATGTCACACGTTGGAACTTTCAGTTCTTTTGGCATGCTGTAAAAAAAAAGTGTGCAGAGCAAACAGCATCAACCAGTGCTACTTTTCATTTGAAGTGACGTGGTCTCGAATTGCAACTACGGATGCCGATGCTTATGATGCTCCACATGTCTAAGATGATGACAATCGTCAATCGTTGGTTAGGACTAAGAAATGTTGTAGTTCCAGGCATTAGTTGGACAATGTGTCACTGGAATGAGCAGTCACGCAGCAAATACTTTCCTCCTTCGCCGTATTTTTGGGCTTATTAGGATTTGTGTTTTGTTGTGACTTCCATTCATACATTTCCATAATGGGCTCACTCTCTTTGCACACATCGGTCCAGGTTGTTCTCATCCGTTTCTATGACCACAGGTGTCAAGGATATATGACTAACGTACTCACACACGCTCCGTACACCCAAATGGTCTGTGGTCTCTGCGGACGTTCTGGTTACACCGTGAAGAATTGCGACATTCCAGGGGCAGAAAAGTATAGACAGCTTCTCGTCTTACCTTTGGTTTTCTTCCCAGTGGCTCTAGTTTCAAGCTTTTTTTTCCATTAGTTAGAATACACCCTGAACATCAGCTTTCCTGTCAGGCTGTTGCGCTCCTCCCAGCAGAAACGACCTGGAGTGCTGAGACAACCCCAGGAAGGCAGACGACCTCCTCGCTTGGGGAAGAAAGTGTGGGGAAAGTTTCGCAAAGAAGCAAACAAGAAATACTCTGGGACACAGCACGCTCAGAAAGTGCGCAAGAAAAAGAATGAGAGTCGCAAGAAGTCCACCGGTATAGCTCAATCTGCAGAAGGGCAGATTCAAAGCTGGAAAGCTTTGGTGAGTGCAGTCTACTTAAAAAACTTGAGCAGCTGTCCGCGGTGCCAATCTGATTTGGGTCAAGCCTTTGTGTACTACAAGGAAAACCATGTGGTGAAGCAATGCAAAGAGTTGACTTGCAGATACCGTTGCTATATGATGCAAGGTGCCTCCTGGCTAGGATCTACTGCTCGGTCTCCACTGTCTCCACAAAGGTTGCATACAGCTTTGTTGATGTATTGCGGTGAGAAAACCACTGCGCCACCCAGTGCAGGCAAAGTGGCCAAGGTCATTGGTAGCACGTGGAAGCCGGTAGCTAGAGTCTTCAAACCTTTACACGAACTGGAAGCCGTTGCTGGTGAAGAGTTGAATGGCAAGCTATGTCTCAGGAACCACGTGGAGATGGACGCCACGACAGTTCGAACTTGTCAGATTTCACCGCGACGTCGAACCTACGCCCCACTGGTTCGTGCCTGGCAGAATGGATTTCCAAGAAGGCAGCTGCCCACATACTTTCTCTTGCACATCAGAATTCTCGGCGCCTCGCAACGTGGAAACAACAGAGTGAAGCTGGCTCCTTGCAAATGGAAGTTGACGTCTCCCTGAGGCAAACCTCCACAGGAATCTTATGATGAGATCTCTAGCAGTCGCATATTGTCCTCCATTCAAGCTCGGACATCTTGCTACATCGATGGTGCTCTCGGATGGAAGAAAGCTGGAAAAGATTGGCCTCGCAAAAGTTTCAAATGGGTTGTGGTCAAACACTCCCGTGCAGAGTTCACGCGCAAAAGAGGTCGAGCTCGCACAGCGGGCACGCAGCAGTTAGATAGGCAGTGGCACCATGTAAAGAAAAGTGTGCCGAACCAATGGACAACGACTTCCAAAGGGAAGATCAGAGAGTGAGCTCTCTGGAAATACCTCTGGCGTGGACAGTGGCGTCGCCTCAATGAAGGACACGTGTTCACCAGCCTCGGGGAGTTGTGCAAGCACCACCGAGATGAAAGGTAGAAAAAAAATGCCAATGAAAACAGCTTGGAACATAAATACAAATACATTGCAAAAAAACAATGAACTTGAACAAAATCACCCATTTGGGGCGCGCAGTTCTACGTTTTTGCTCATCTGCATATCCACGATCAACATGATACATACTAAAAACCTTGCGTTTTCTCACAATATGTCAAAAACATGTGATGACGCAGACATTGAATATCGCAAACAGTACAGCGCTCCTGCCGGCGCTCTGACCATGTATACACCCCCCTCATATGGTATGGGGGGTTAGGACGCTTTTACACAAAGCAACTTTTTACACAGAAGCTTTTACACAGGATTTTTGTTTAAATACAGGGCAACTTCTACACGGAGAAGCTTTCATCAAAACCACGGTCCTGAGTCACTTCAGTGAACTTGCGCTCTGATCTCAGCTGGAGCCAAATGATCGAGCATGTGGGCTAGTTCGGATAGTTCTTCAAAGTCCTAGCTCAGCTCAAACAAACTGGCTGATTGCAAGCCTCCAGAGACGCGTCCGAGAACTTGCAACATGTTGGAACTGCTGCTTTCGCTGACAAGATTCAACACAAGCAAACCTTTCTTTGCTGATCAGAGACAGAAGAGTACTTGCAATAGGCACATGAGGAGTTCCAGTGGACTTTGGAGGCCTGGAAGATGTTGAGACAACCCCTAAACCATTCCGATACACTGCAATAGGCACCGCATTTTGACACATTCGCGTTTTTACACGATAGCAGTCTTTGTTGGTGGTGTCTTGGACACGGGCAGGAGCAAACAAGGATTCCGAAAGTGTGGAAGCTATGTTGCTTCAGTGATCAACATGCTATGAAAGGTGTACCATTCCAAGTTTTCCATCATCCGTGATCTGTTGAAGTGGCCGAAGTGTGCCCCACATGACCAGCAAGCGACATTTGGACGGGAACCCGCACGAGGGGGGTGGCGGAAGTTTCCGACAAGGCACCATGTTCTATAGGAACTTCGCAGAAGTTTCCCCTATAGGAATTGGTGCTGCCACCTTCAGTGATGCCACCTCTTTTGCTCTTGGAATCTGTTTCACAAATGTCTTTATGTGAAAAGTGTTGTGAATGTCTTCTCTGCTCTCACTCTATGCAACCTTCTCCACTCTACTCTACTCTACTCCACACTATTGGCCCCCGCCCACCCCACCCATCCCCCCACCCACCCCCACCCACCACATCCACAGGGGGGGTATACATTTGCACATACACATACTACATACGTATACACACGCATGTGTATCTATATATATATACACACACACTTCTTACATACATATATATATATACAACTTACATATACATATAGTGACCATCACCATCTCGGTGGGGAGGGGGGAACCACCAAACGCTGGGCCATATATATACGTATATATATATACATATATACACACACATATATATACATACATATATATATATATATTTATGTATGTATGTATGTATGTAGGTAGGTAGGTAGGTAGGTAATGTATGTATGTATGTATGTATGTATGTATGTATGTCTATGTATGTCTATGTATGTATGTATGTCTATGTATGTCTATGTATGTATGTATGCATGCATGCATGCATGTATGCATGTGTGTACGTACGTACGTATGTATGTATGTATGCATGCATGCATGTATGCATGTATGTACGTACGTACGTATGTATGTATGTACGTAGGTAATGTAATGTAATGTTATGTTATGTAATGTTATGTTATGTATGTATGTATGTGTATATATATATATATTTATATACATACATAATATGCCCCTTTTGGTTGGTAACTTGTCCACTTGAATGTCCACATCTTCCCAGCTCGGCGCGCCTTGCCCCTGCATTGGGGCTTCTGCTTTGGTCCTGACATGGCTGGACACTGGGAAGGGGAAAGGACACAGCAATGAACTTGCCATCTGGTTTCCAAGAGAAACAAAAGCAAACACATCCCCACAAAGGACTGATACATTGTTTGAAGATACCTGGCGCAGTTTAATGCAAAGTCTGCATGCTCGATTGTTTGCAGTTTAAATTGCTTGAACTTCCCATTTTAGTTGGTTAATTTCCTAGCGTTTAACAGTTAAATCGGTCATAATTAATAATCGGATATGACCTATTCCCCAATCTTGGTGGTTTGTTGGTAGATGTTTAACCATGTTTAACCCGTAATCATCAACATTTCTGGATTATATTATTGTAATAATTCGCCAAACACTTGGAACAAGAAATCATCAAAGTTGGGAACAATAAACAATGGAATGGAATAGACACATAACCAATGCCAACCCAAATACTAGTTGGACCATGAGCTGGCTCCCGGCTTCCCGCTTTTCTTCCCGCTTTTCTTCGCTCCTTCCCCGGCCCAGGCAGTAGCAACCTCAGCCGAAGAGTTGCTGCGAGTTCACTGGGATTGAAACATCAAGAAATGGTCGATTTGGGATTTACTTAACAGGGTGGGGGCCCAGTTCGTTAGCTAACTTGGTTTATGACTCCAATAACTAGGGTTGATTACGGAGATATATTGGGATAGATTTTTGATATAGCTATGATTAAAGGGACTATAAACCAACTTATAACTGGTCTTCACCACCCTGAGACTATCCAACCAACAAATATGTTAAAAGAATGTGTATTGAACCAGCAAGAGTAGGAGTTTGAACCATCAAAAAAAAAAATTAACGACTATCAACCATGGTGAAATGAACCTGCAAAGATTTGGGAG
The DNA here is from genome assembly GCA_947184155.2 of Cladocopium goreaui. Classification (NCBI taxonomy): domain Eukaryota; class Dinophyceae; order Suessiales; family Symbiodiniaceae; genus Cladocopium; species Cladocopium goreaui. Next base: position 123,608 of record CAMXCT020004335.1, read on the forward strand.
ATTGAACCAGAAAAATCGAGATTGGACCCCCAAACATGGCATGACTGACCAGCAATATCTTAGCTTTAGTCGAGAGACGCACGGAAACCACAGACAGACTGGCAGTCTTTGGTCTTACCATGTCTTTCCCGTCCACATCTTGGAGAGACTCCTAGTTTGATCCATAGCCACCTGTCAGCTACAGATATGTTACTGTTACAGTTGATCGCCCCAGATGTGCCATGGTCCAACACCTTCGTATGGTCAACGACTATCAAGGCTTCCTGATTGGGTATGTTGGGGTGGGCCATGCCATCGCGGTCACATAGGCATATCAACCCCAACAAATCCATCAAGAGGGAGGCAAGCTTTTGAATTCCAAACCATTTTGGGTCTTGGGCAATGAAAACACCACATTGTCTGGTCAAAAACATCCCAATTTGTAGTGCTTAAAACTATGCTAAAAAACTGCAAAATCCAAATTTTGCTGGTGAACATCTTCTATAGTTGTTTGGATTTGTTTTCCCCCCACATCCACCAACAAAGGAAACAAATTGGTGGCCACCTCCTAAGGTCCAGACAAAGCTCACGGGCACAGCCACGGGAGCATAAGCCAGTTGAAAGGCCTCTGATGGCAGAACTTTTGGTGGCCAAAGAATGGTGGTTAAACTTGGCTTCTCAGCGGTCAAAATAGTGTATATGGCCAGCATTTTTGGCCAAAGAATTGTGTTTCAGCTTGGGTTATGAAGCATTTTTGGCCACAATTCGGGGTAACTATGACTGGTAAAATGGTGTTTCAAAATGGCAAGTGAGCTGATCCAGTTGGCTTCTCCCATAAAACATTTTGGGTGTCCCAGTGCGACCGGGGCTACAGATTTCCGGAAAAACGGAAGTCATAAAGTCTTGGAAGGATTTTCCATAATGGTTATATGATAATGATTAATAGTGGTTAACAATGGTAAATTATGATCAATAATGGTTCCATACTCTGAATGAGCCATTATTATGATGGTGATTCAACCCAGTTCGCAAACTGGCAAAGTGTAAACGTTTACCAGAGGGTAACCTATGGTGACTGGGTGATCCCCCATGATAGTCTGCAACAAGTCATGATTTACGGGAGGTCATGGTTGCGGCTGAGGGCAGGGAGCCTGACCAATGGCGGGGATCGGCAACTGCAGGGCCACCTGTTTTGAGGAGTGAAGCAAGGAAAGGAGGGGCTGAACCCCCCAAAAAAAATGGGTGTGGGAATTTGACCAGCAAGAATGGTGATTTGAAAAATGGTGGTTTAATGTGATTTAACAATCTTGAACCCATGAAGAGTGGATTTGGGTTTGAACATGGGGTATCGTCAAAATTACATCAGAAAATGGTGATACCCTCTGGTAAACGTTTCCATAACTATGGAAAATCACCATGTTTAATGGGTAAAGCCACTATTTCTATGGCCATTTTCCAGTTCGCAAACTGTAAACGTTTACCAGGCCGGGTGGCTTTTCACGGTGCGGAATTGGGGGTGGCTTTTCAGAGAAACCCATGGCTTTTTCGCGGGACCTGAGTTGAACCTGACATGTGGGATCTTCTCCCTCCAGAGATGATCCCGTCAGCAACTGCTGTCTGGGTGAATGAAGCCCCAATCATATTGGAATATACCCGGCCTGGTAAACTAACAGTTTGCGAACTGGAAAACCACAATTTTTGATAGGTAAACAGGTAAACCATCTATTTCTATGGGCCATTTTCCATAGCTATGTTAGTTTACCAGAGGGTAGTTTGAGAATCAAACAAGCTGACAAGCTGGTTAGCAACTGTTTAATCAATGCTTTGTGAGTAGATGGGCCCATGATTTATATCCCCAAAAACCGTCTCAGCCAGTTCAGAACATCGCGCCAGAGCCGGTTGAAAAAGGCAAAAAATGATCATGGTTATATAAGGTATATACATGGATTAAAAACTCTCACTTCCTTGGTTTGTCCATGGGACCCGTTCAAAACAGTGAGATTTTAGATATTGTATTCTACTTCCCCTCTATTTTGGGAGAAAGACTGGGAATACGATAGGTTACTTTTAAAATAGTCTGCCAGTATATGCCAGTGGTATCCATGTTAGTAAGCCGTAACCATATGCTATTTTTACATCCACTTATGAACTGGAATCCACATTTCAAAATGGTGACAATTCCAAGGATAGATGCTACCCTTCCGTGTTGGATAGTTATATAGAATACAGAATAGAACTTCGAAAACATGATCATTAGTGATATCTTCCGGCAATCAAACATAGCAAGTGGAAATTCCCCATAAATTCAAGTTTTGATGAGAATATCATCTAGAAATGGAAATGTTTGTTCATTGCCATCTTTGATTAGCAAAGGGTATCCAGCTTGGCATCGCAAGCCTGGGCCGGATATCTGTCTGGCACCGCATAGCAAATCTGCGGCGTCGCGCGGTTTTTGGCAGCTTGGTCGAAAAATGTTGGGAATTTATCCCACAAAATTGGGGATGTATAACCAATCACCAACAATAACCAACAACCAACCAGATATGGGAAAATATGTGGGATTTACTGGGATGCAATTGGATTTAAAAATCTATGTATGATATCCGGGTCTGTTCATGCTTGTTCCAAGAATTTGCGGAAGACTTCCAATGGTTTTTGTTTGCTTGCTTCACATTGCATTTCTGCTGATTCATATCCCGATTTGGGTGCATCTACAATGTAGATCTCAACTCAACTCTTGCATCAGCAACGATAGTGGACGAGAAGTGAACCGAACAAAAAGGACACCGCAGACTGCGGTCCAACTTCTTTTGTACCAAAGATGTTTTTGAGCCTCTGCAATTGTTCTAATCCAGAGCGTTTGCTTGTAAAATCCCCATTTCTTGCTGGAACACCCACACTTGAATCCAGCTTATGATTGGTGAAATCCAGGTGTTTTGCTATGTTTTGCTATGTTTTGCTTGTAACCAAGCAGTTTATCTGGGTCAACATCCCCCCAAATGCCGCCTCTGTGGGCTCTCTTTGGAGTCGCTGGTGCGGTCCCCTGCGAGCCCAGCTGGAGCCCAGCTGGCCCGACCATCCACTGGGGTGATTTACCCTCTGGTAATGACTAAAATAGCTATAGAAAACCACCATTTTTTATAGGTAAACCATGTATATTTCTATGGGTCATTTTCCATAATTCGCAAACTGTTAGTTTACCAGAGGCTATTTGGAGAATTAATGGTAAAAAATTGATGATCCATGGAATTTATGGTAAAAAATGACGTAAAATTTCTTCAATCTCCACGGAAATTCACGCTTTCCCACAAAATGGTGCCCACATTTTCTTGGTAGAATCCCCATAATTTTCCATTGTTCAGGGCTGAACTCCCAATTTTCAAAAAATAGATGGTTCCATGTTTTTAAGTGATAACTCTCAATTTTTGAGGGGTCAAATCCCAAATTTTGAGGGGTTAACTTCCAATTTTCATGGGTAAATTCTCATATTTCACCCTGAAACGTGCGGCCATTTGGGGATGATTTCCCTAAACTTGATTCCATCCAGGCTTGGGAAGAACAGGGTTCGGTCGTGAATTTTTACCCAGATATTAATGGGACCCCATTTTTTTTCCATTTATAGATCTGGGTAAACTATAATATTTCACTAACCTGAATTAAGGCCACCAACTTCTCCAAGGGCGATCCCTGAATTAAGGCCATTTGGGGATGATTCCCCTTACTATCCATGATTCCAGTGAGGGAGAACAGTGAGGTCGTTATAATTTACCCAGATAGATGATAAAAACAATGATGAGTTCCCTATGAAAAAAATATATAGAATTTCCCGCTATGTTAAATAACCAGAGGGTAACCCGTTTTTTTGATATTTCACTAAGCTGTAATTTACCCAGATGTATAGTTTACCACTAGAAAACCACCCATCTGCACCTGGGTGATGGGACGCGGCCGAAACTGGCGCTTCGAAGCTCGTCGCGGTTGTGCGCAAACCTCGCGAGGCGAGGTGACTTGGGGCTAGGCGGGGCCGAGTTTCAATGGCGTTTTCTTGGGAAAATCTAGAGGAAAACCATAGAAAACCATGGAAAACCCATGGAAAACTGTGGAAAACCCATGGAAAACCCATGGAAAACTGTGGAAAACCATTGACTTATATGACAAATCCACCAAATATGTATGGGAGGGGAGCTTCCCTGAAAGTCTGGGACATCAATTTTGGGAAACATCGTCGTAGCTACAGTTACAGGAGTAACCCAGTTGCTAAGCGGTCACCCATGGCCCATCGAAGTGGGAGGTACCATCGGAGATGGTGATATAATGTGATAACATGTGATAACCAGGCCATGGGGGATACAATTGGGAGATCTGGATGGATGGATGTATATATATATATATATATCCGGATATATATATATATATACAACCCATATATATATATGTATATAACCCATACAACCCAGTATTTTTGGTTCTATCAAGAGCCAGTTTTCTACGAGCAATCGAATGCAATCGAATCAGCGACGCTGAGACGCTGAGGAGAAGCGGCAGAAGTGGGACTTGCATGTGCATCCCAGTAAAGAAAATGGGCATCGTTTTTATTGGCACTTATATGAACTTCTATGAACTGGAACACACCAACCAAAATGATCCAAAATGAGGATTTGCGATGCAAGTTGAGCATCCCCAGGAATTGCGAGTTAGCAAGCCTGCTGGTCTCAAGTCCCATGAGCTTAGCCCATTGATATCTCGAGGAAAGTTGCCATGGGTCATTTAGCACTTAGGATCTGGGATGAGGCAGAGGTTTCAGGATACACATTCCCAATGTGTTTTGGTTCTGGAACAAGAAAACGTGCATGCGAGATCATGCATGAAACCGCATGTAAGGCTGCACAAAGTTTATCTGTACGCACATGTTGCTATGTATTCTTTAAGGGCACTATATATCACATCTATGTCACATCTATATCACATAATGCCCCCCATATTCTTTCGGTCATAGGTCCTCGTATGTGGGGGCTTTATGGACAAACCATATGGTAAAATCCCTACAGTATTATTGCTGATGGTGACACCTCCATTTCTGGAAAAAAACAGGTAAACCTTCTTATTGGTTCTACATCCTCTTACATTCTATCAAAACGTATCTCTTCATTGCTTAAGTATGGTTAAATCTTTATTTTCCACCATATTTAAATGATTAAAAATGGTTCATCAACCCTTTGTTTGGCAAACTTTGAGCCAAGACATCACCCCTCCATTGATTGCCGCCCTGCCTGCATTGCGGATCATGGCATGCACCTGACGAGCCACCGATGTGGATCATGGCGGTCAAACTCGGGGTACAAGAATGGGATTCTCGTGTGAGAATGAAATGTTTTATGACTCAATTGACCAAACATGTTCATGGCCAAACATTAACCATCTTAAAGGATGTGAGAGTTGAAGATCATGCCACTCAGCAAACGAGTAGAACCACATTTCCCATTGAACAAATCCATTTGGGATGTGTCAAAATTGAGCTACAGCAACCGACAGGAATACCGCATCATCCTACAGGTCACCTTACAGAGAAAGAAACCAGCTCAGTCAGAATCAGTAACCAAATGCCAATGCCCGGTTTCCATCAAAAACAGTGGATTATGAGTAACCAACTTCAAAGTGAAAACACACGGCCAATCTTACATGCTTTACAAACTAGGATCAATAAATCTGGAAACTTGGAAAATCCTAGCGATCATCCTGAAATTTCCCCATATTTAGCTCCTCCCATGTTTGCAACTGGGGAAACGCCCCATTTTTGCATGCCAGCCCCGCACCTGTGTTGATCAAAGTCTTGCAAATCTTGGTGCGCAAAAGGTCCTCAGCATCTCAGGATCAGTCCGCTCGTCACTCTTTGTGCATTCAAAAAATCACCATCACCATCATCATCATCACCATCATCATCATCATCACCATCACCATTATCATCATCATCATCATCACCACCATCACCATCACCATCATCATCATCATCCTCATCATCCTCATCCTCATCATCATCATCATCATCACCATCATCATCATCATCATCACCATCACCATCACCACCATCACCATCACCATCGTCGTCATCATCACCATCACCATCATCATCATCATCCTTATCATCCTCATCCTCATCATCATCACCATCATCATCCTCATCATCCTCATCATCGCCATCATCATCTTCATCATCATCATCATCAGCATCACCATCATCACCATCATCATCACCATCAGCATCAGCATCTTCATCATCATCATCATCATCACCATCACCACCACCACCACCATCATCATCATCATCAGCCTCATCATCATCATCATCATCATCAGCAGCATCACCATCACCATCACCATCATCATCATCATCATCATCATCATCATCATCATCATCATCACCCCCATCACCATCACCATCACCATCACCATCATCATCATCATCATCACCATCACCATCATCATCATCACCATCACCATCATCTTCATCATCATCACCATCACCATCACCACCATCATCATCATCACCATCACCATCATCCTCATCATCATCACCATCACCATCATCATCATCATCATCATCATCATCATCCTCACCATCCTCATCCTCATCGTCATCATCATCAGCATCCTCATCCTCATCCTCGTCATCCTTATCATCATCACCACCATCACCATCATCATCCTCATCCTCATCATCATCATCATCATCAGCACCACCATCACCATCATCATCATCATCGTCATCATCATCCTCATCGTCATCATCATCATCATCATCATCATCGCCATCATCATCTTCATCATCATCATCAGCAGCATCATCATCATCACCATCATCATCCTCATCCTCATCATCATCATCATCATCAGCACCACCATCACCATCATCATCATCATCGTCATCATCATCCTCATCGTCATCATCATCATCATCATCACCACCACCATCACCATCATCATCATCATCATCATCATCACCACCAGCATCAACATCATCGTCATCATCATCACCATCATCATCATGTTGTTTTTCCTGTTCTGCTTCAATCCCCATTGATTTTCTTAGATCGCACTGCACACATCTGGAGGGAACAACCAAAACTGGAAGCAACCCAAATCATCCAAACTTTGTTACTATCAATGGGAACACCAACGCTTTTAGGACAACCCCCATACCCTCTGGTAAATGTTTACATATCTATGGAAAATCACCATTTTCCATGGGACAATTCACTATTTCTATGGCCATTTTCCATAGTTATGTTTGTTTATCATGAACAATTGATAATAGGGTATTGTATATTACCATAGGGTATTGACAATAGGCCTATAAATTACCAGAGTTATTTTCCATTGAGGTTCTATTCAACAATCACCAGGAATACTCATCTGGATCACAGGCCACAAGTCATCCCACCGCGAGACCCTGACAGGAGCTGGTCTCAACTCGTCCCTGCAATGCGCAAAGATGCAGGAGCTGCCCTGCGCGCGACGCAGAGCGTAACGCTACCCGGAGAGTCCCCAAGTCATAGCTGGTTTATGGATGTTGATTTACCCCAAATTATGGCAATTTATAGGTAAATCCATGGGTTGTTTTATGTGAAATTTACCAATATTTATATGAAATTAACCAATATGGTAGTTTATGGACTATAAATATTAATTTATGGTAATTTCAATTGATTTCATTGGTTTTGATCCATTTCTACGTATCTGTTGATCCGATGATTTGTCATCAGGCTCTTAGATGGCCAAAAATTTGGGATATCTCAATATCAGACACACCCGTCCTTGCAATTGGGAGGTCGTCCTGAAACATTTTGATCTGTTCAACGACCCAATTTTTGGTGTTTGTTTCAGGCTTTGCACGACATATTTCCAACGACAGCTTGGAAAAACACCGCGGATTTGATAAAGCCATAGAAGGAGAAAGGATGCCTCAAATGTGTTCTTCGCATTCGCAACTGATTTTGAGAGCCATAACCCATTTTTCAAGACAAAGTAGCGATCGGCCATCACCTTTTATTTATCCCAGGTTTCACCACAGCCCATCCCAATCATATCGCCTTTGCACAAACACCCAACAGGTGGAACTTACACATCTTCGTCTTCGAAAAGATGCTACGCCGTGCGCCACTAGCCTCGGAGTCAGCCTGCAACAAACCCAGAGTGTGGGGGAATCTTCTGTTCATCAACCAGAACAAAAAAAGTTTAATGTGGGTAAAACAATAATAAACCATCACCCAAATCGCCATAAATGTGGTATAAACCACTCCCAAATGGGTGGTTTACCCATATTAGAGTTTTTGGGTTTCCAATATTGTCACCAAGTAGCAAGAAATCTTTGGTAACTCCGGGCTCATGTGTTCATGAGTACTGTTTCAGCTCATGGTCGGTCACTCTCTTGTCACTGCAGTCAAAACTCAGTTGTTGACCAATTTACCCTCCGGTAAACTAACATAGCTATTGAAAATGGCCATGTATAGTGAGTTTTCCCCAAAAAAATGTGATTTTCCAAAATTATGTTAGCTTACCAGAGGGTAATTTTCCCCTTATCAATGCACTGTCGGTGCTCCACTGGTACACTCTGCTATCCATCAAAAGCATCATTTAAAAAAAACGAAGCCAACCCATCAGGACAAATCAGCTGAATATGGAGTCCAGTTATGGCGTAATTGTACATTTCATGAATCCAATATAAACATATATATATATATATATTGTGATAGCAGTCAATTTGTTTGTTTAAATATACAGCACATTAGCATGGGTATCAATATGTCTATATATGTACACATTATATTGATGACATGTGGTGTATGTCAATAAATATATATTATAATAGCTGTTGATACAAATCAGTATCTATATATATATATACAATTATGTATATATATATACACACAATTATTGAATTATGTGTATATATATATACAATTAAATATATATATATAACTGTATATATATATATACAATTTATATACAAATGTATATATATATATATAAGTATATACATACAATTATATATATACAGTTATATATATATATGGATCAATTTTGGGAGATACATTTAATCAATCCAACTATACATAGTATAAAATTATATAGGTGTTCACAATCATATCAACAGCTTAACAGCTCGCACTGCTCAGTTGACACCGCGCACCTCGACCTCAACGGAAGCACCTGGAAACCCAGCTCCATACGGCATAGTCCAGAAACGGGGGAAATTCATGGGATTCACTTGGAGATGTATAGTGATATATTGCGTATATAGTCATGTATAGTGTTCTATAGTGATATAAAGTGATATATGGTGCTATGTTTGTATATACGTATACATATATATATATATATTCAATGTGATACATGGATTTGTTGAGAGACGGCGGATAGAAAAGGATATGGACCGTTATGGAACTTAAATATTAGCGACACATCATGACAAATCAAAGGTTTATGGGTTCCTCAGGTTGGATGGTTGACACATGGAAACCCATGAAGCGGGTTCCCTTCACTAACGAAGGTTTACCCGTCATAAAAACACCACTGTAACTATTGGCTACAACAGTATACTGTAGATACTGTAGAATTAGTTGATTAGAGTCAGTATTTTGGAGCACAGTTGGAGCAGGTTCACCAGCTATTAACCGCATGCTCATGGTGCAAAAAAAGTCCCCATGTTTGCTGGTTTAATCCCATATTCGCCAGTTGAGCCATGAAAACCACACCCATCCCATTATATACTCGTTACTAGGCATTTCTATTATGAGTTATTGAGATATACTAACATCCCATTTTTACCAGGTGGAATGACCCACTTTTTCGTGACAAACCAACAGTTGGGTATTCGCAAGGGCTCAAACCAAGGGTCTGAAATTGGGGCGCTCCCAAAATCCAATGGTTTAAACATCATCCCATCGAAATCCATTTACAAGTGATTAACCAAAATTGATTAAATGGATTAATCCATTGGATAATGGTCCTAAATTGACCAATTTTTCCATTAAAAAATAAAAACTTTTTTGTGTTGGGTGAATCCTGGCTGATTTTGAAGGCAAATATCATTAATTGTTGATGATATATATATATAATATCCCGTTATTTTCCAGCGTTTTCCATATCCCATAAGACATTCCCCATATCTTGAAGTGTTTCTCAATATCCGTTGTTCGTTGATTAAACTTCAACATCCTTAAGTCCACAATTGTGATGGTTCATGAGTTAAATCTTTGATGTTTTATGGTTATCACATGTTATCACATGTCCTATGGTTGAATCTCCATATTTATGGGCAAATTACAATAATTCACTAACCTGTAATAAGACCACGTTATGGGATAATTCCCCGAATCCTAACCATTCTTCCAGGGTTCGGGAGAACAGGGTTCGGTCGTGATGAAATTTACCCAGATGTTTGTTATCACGACCCATGTTTTTCACCAGCTTTGATGGCCATTTCCAACGGCCCACTGGTGCGCAGGCATGCGCAGGCGCACCTTCTGGCCTGCCGAGGGGTCGGGTTCCCTGCACCATGGCAGGACCTGGGCGGCTGAACCTCCAAAGGTTCAGATATGTCCAGGCTTGTGGAAAGATCATTCGAATATCATTTAGATATATTTAGATATATTTAGATATATTTAGATATATTTAGATATATTTAGATATATTTAAATATATTTAGATATATTTAGATATATTTAGATATATTTAGATATATTTAGATATAGTTTAAAGATATATTTTAGAGTCGTCATTGCTTTATGATGAGTTCGGACTACAAATGGTAACTGGAAAATCCACATGGTATTTAAGCTGGTTGGCGGCTTCAAGTTGAGGATCCTTGGAAATCGAAGATTGCGCTTTCAGCCAGACAAAACCCACCGGATCCAGCTGCACAACTCTCCTTTATTTTCCCGTGAAGATGAGTCTGGGGCGCATCGGCTTGTCTCAAAAGGTTTGCAAAGACAACGATTTCAGATCAAGATCGAGGACTTGCGGAATCAGGCATCAAGACCTGAAGGGTTTCTTCCAACTTCCTGTACAGTGAATTACTACCACTATGTAGAACGTTCAGCAAAAAGACCATCATCGTCCATTTTAAGACTTCAATTTCACCATTGAACCTGGTAATGTTTCTTCCCAGGCATATCCTCACTTCATCTCTTGGTGCCGATTGGACATTTTGAGACAAGACGGTGCGGCGAAAACTGCGAGGCCGTTAAGTCAACAGCGGGAAAAGATTCTGCGAAGGCAGGGTTAAAACTGTGCAACTCTGCTGTGGACTGGTCGGTCCAATGTGTCCAGCTCAGCTTCTCCCAAATCAACAAGATCTCAATTTCAAACCAGACTGAAACTCATTCAGCTCAAAATCATGCGAAGCGATAGTTCATTCTCTCAACCGCTTCTTAATTAAAATATCTGGTTCAAATCCATTCAACATCCATTAAACCAACATTAAACCACCTTTCACCCATCATTCAACCACTAACCACCATTTCTTCATGGTTTTTCTCATGGCATCTCCAGGTGGCGCGTGGCGAAGGCTTCAGGCTTTGGCCCTCACCGGGATGCTGACCTCGTTGCGTCGCTTCCATGGCACCGTGAAGGGATCGTTGTACCTCGGTGACCAGCTGGGGATTTCGATGGGGATTTATAGCACCAAAAATGGTGATTTTTTTGGTTGAAACATGTTGAAACCAGCCAAATATGGGGATTTTTTCTCTGATTTGTTGCAAGAATTTTGGCAATTTAGATTTGATTGGGATTGACTTGGGATTGCCCGCCAGCAATCAAGCCTTGCAATGGAAAAATCATCTTTTTCAATAATTATAGTGGGCGTGAGAGGAGGATTTTCCCTGTACCTTGTGTGATCCACAGACCGTACCCACTGGGATTTTATTCAATTTGACGGCAATAGGAATACTATATAAACTACAGTAACAACGAAGTTGGTAAACCCGATAAAACATTGAGACTTATCAGAAATGCTTAAGCCATCCCCGATTTTGTTGTCGGTGTACCAACCACCCAGAAAGACACACGATTCATTGAATTAATTCATGGCTTTTCCTAAAAATGATAGGTGAGGAAAACATGGCTAGCGTTTCCCGTAGGCACAGCGTTTCCGAAGCTTCGCCTTTTAGCGCACCCTTCACTAGCCACAGTTCAAGGCGCTGCATGAGCCTGGTGGAGTTCGTCACCATTTCCCAGCGGTCGCTCTTCTGAAGGAAATCAATCAGCTCCTCAGTCCTGGTTTTTTAAGCGCAAAGCGTAGCAAAGTGGCTGAAAAAATTGCATTATTAGGTGTTAAACCCCAAAAAAAATCTGCTGAGAATGATCATCGGCGTCCAAATTTTGGGTGCGCAGGGGACCACATGAAATGACTCCCATTTAAAGCGCAAATTCTTCCAAGGTTTCTGTTTATAACCCTATTTTGCTTGTATTTCAAAGCCCCAAGTGTAATATAACACCATAATGTTCAAATAGCTTGTAGGAGCCCTGACAATTCCTATCTGAAATCAATTGTAGAGGTGATTTACCTGGTATTTCCCGTCATTTATCAATACATTCTATGCCCTCATGTTTGCTGGTTAAAACTCCTATAAATGATGCTTAGTCGAAACCTCATGAAACAACGCATCAAGCAGGCTTTTTGAAATTTATACCACTATATACACCATTGTATACCCCATACAATTCCAAGAATGATCAACCAACATCAAGCAAGATTAACCATTATCTATAGGTTAAATCTCCATATTATAGGTGCATATCTCCATATTATAGGTACATATCCCCATAATATTCTGATAATTGTTAGTGAAATATACCCTATTGTTTACCCCAATTACTTTTATTTTTCAAGAAAGCCACCCGGAGTATGATAACCATCCAAATATCATGTATCACTGATTTCCCCATATGTTGGACAGTTTCAACCCCATCACCCCCTATTAATTCATGACAAATCCCCATTAAAATCTCAACTGTTCATAGTTGAATCGCCATTCTGCTTACACCCATGTTTCATCCTCAAATCACCATTCTTTCATCGTTAAACCATCATTTTTCACCATTTTTACTGGATGTTGCCACCGGTTCTGGCAGGTCACTTCTTGGCCACGGTTGGCCCCAGGGCATAGCCCCCGAAGATGGACACCGCCAGCGTCTCCCGCGGACGTTCCTCCAGCGAGACCCCAGCGTTCGCCGCGGGCAACGGGGCGTCCTCCAGGGAGCTCCAGTACTTGCTGGGCATGATGAACCTGGGCTGGAAAAGCTGGTTTTATGCGTAAAGATGTGTAGAATTGATCATATATATACATATGTATATATATATGTGTATATATATATATATGTATATATATATATATGTAGACATACAGATATGATATATATATATATATATGTAGACATACAGATATGATATATATATATATATGTAGACATACAGATCTGATACATACAGATATGATATATATATATATGTAGACATACAGATATGATATATATATATATGTAGACATACAGATATGATATATATATATATGTAGACATACAGATCTGATATATATATATGTAGACATACAGATCTGATACATATATATATATAACCTCCCCCGAGACCTTTTCTGGGTGTCGGTTCCACTTTGACCACGATCTTTCAAGATGTGTATATACATTATATAACATTATATATTTGTATTTCAATTTGGACGTGTAAGCCACAAGACATGGGGGTTTCTATTTTTTAGCGAGGGATAAACCTGAAGGTTGAATGAGACATGTCACTACCTGGATGACTTGCTTCATCACCTGCGACAGGCCTCTAAGTAATGGCTGTACTTCAGTTGCTGGGTTTCTTACAAGCCCAAAGGTAGAGCCCAACAGTTTCAAGAAAGATTTTGAGCAGGGGAAACATTTAATGGCTTTGGGTGCATGCCAAAGTTGGCTGCAAAACCATGGATTTCATGGCTGTGGGGGCTGGGGTCAAAATTCCAAGCAACAATTTGGAAACTACATGAAACCCTCAAAGAAAAAAGGCTGCTTGGACGATGATTTGTTCCATTGGAGATGACCATAAACATCAACCATTTGTTCCATGGGTTCCGCGTGACTTCGCAAAAAAGTCGCCAGTGCGTCGCCAAGTCGCGACATGGCTCCACTGCCCCGATCCATCTGCACTGGTGTGGTCATGGCCATCTTCTCACTGCGCACGTTCTTCTTCCCAAAGATGTAGTCTGCTAGCCTCAGAAAACAGAAACATGTGACGAAACATCGTCAAACCGAAGATGTGGCATGCGGATTCGCAGCTGGTGGATCCATAATCAATGGAGAGTTGGTATAACCACTACAAGTTGGTTATCCAGTTATCCAATCTATCCATAACAGTTGGTCATCCAGCTGGTTAAACCACTTACTTGGTCCAACCCCAACGTGCCAACGTCGCCCCTTCACGAGGCCGCCCCTTCACCAGCGCCATGTCACATGAAGAAGGACCGATTGTTGGCCACCTCAGGACCTGATGGCATAGCGGTCGGCAGGAATCTGTGGCAAATTATGAGTGTTTCATGGGTATATCGGTATATCATTGGTATTTCAATGTATTTCAATGTATTTCATATATGTAATTGTCAGTAATATAAATAAGAAGTACTTCTTGGGTATTTGATTGCTGTTGAAATATGCTGACTGGTTATTTCACCGTGTAGCCCATCAGCTCACATCCCAAAAATGTTGCGATGCTCGAGTCGAAATCTTGCGATGTTCGAAGCCTTGGGGGAATCACAGGCCTGGTCCCATTTTGAGGTGTTGAAAATGAGTCAAAATGACAGCAGTTTCACGACAAGAAAACGCGCTCGAGCTTGAGTGCCTTGTTGAGTCTGAACCACTGCGTAAGGTGCATATTCTCGCACCTGCAGCGCGAATAGATGTGCTCGGAACCCTTCCGCAACAGTGGATGCTGTGAAATTTCACAGCCACTTCGACACAATTGAACCTCATCAATGGAACCAAATGTCTGATAGACACGTGACAGAAATCTGTACTGCTTTACATTTTCCACCGAATCCAGCTATTTTCAGCTGAGCAGTGTCCTTGGTGGCTCTTATCCCCAGATCGCTTCATAACAGGCTTCCCGTTCCTTTCCCGTACCGCCTCGACTCCAGAGAGTGCATCGCGAGACAAGACCTGACCCCAATCCGTTGGGCACAAAATGGGATTGATCTCAGGGATCGAAGCAAAGAATCTGAAACTACCAGCCAGGCATCATGACTGAGACCGCTTGGCGCGCAACATCTGTGGATCCATCAATTTAAAGCTGCACTGAAAAAGGGCGCTGCACCATTGGCTGCCCCAACTTCTACTAGACACTGCAGAATGTCAAGGTGGCCACTTTGAGCTGCAACCGACAAGGGCGTTGAACATTCGTTATGTGCTTGATCTTTGTCCGCACCGTTTTCTACCAGAATCCGCACAATGTCGAGGTGGCCCTCGTAAGCTGCAAGGAAAATGGGCGTTGTACCATCGTTTGCTGCTTGATCTTTGGCTGCACCGACTTCAATTAGAAAACGCACGACGTCGAGGTGGCCGCTTTGAGATGCAACCCACAAGGGCGTTGCACCATCGTCTCCTGCTTGGTCTTTGGCTGCCCCAACTTCCGCCAGAAACCGCACAATGTCGAGGTGGCCATTTTCAGCAGCAACCAACAAGGGCGTTGCACCATGGTTATCTCCTTGATCTTTGTCTGAGCCGTTTTCTACCAGAAACCGTACGATGTCGAGGTGGCCGCTTTGAGATGCAACCCACAAGGGCGTTGCACCATCGTTTTCTGCTTGATCTTTGGCTGCACCAACTTCTACCAGAAACCGCACGACGTTGAGGTGGCCGCTTTGAGATGCAACCCACAAGGGCGTTGCACCATCGTCTCGGGCTTGATCTTTGGCTGCCCCAACTTCTGCCAGAAACCGCACGACGTCGAGGTGGCCATTTTCAGCTGCAACCAACAAGGGCGTTCCACCATCGTGCTGTGCTTGATCTTTGTCTGCGCCATTTTCCAACAGAAACCGCACGACGTTGAGGTGGCCGCTTTGAGGTGCAACCCACAAGGGCGTTGCACCATCGTCTCGGACTTGATCTTTGGCTGCCCCAACTTCTGCCAGAAACCGCACGACGTCGAGGTGGCCATTTTCAGCTGCAACCAACAAGGGCGTTCCACCATCGTTCTGTGCTTGATCTTTGCCTGCGCCATTTTCAACTACCAGAAACCGTACGATGTCGAGGTGGCCGCTTTGAGATGCAACCAACAAGGGCGTTCCACCACCGTTATCTGCTTGATCTTTGTCTGCGCCATTTTCCAACAGAAACCGCACAATGTGGAGGTGGTCATTTGCAGCTGCACTGCAAAAGGGCGTTGCACCATCGTCTGCTGAATGGTCTTTGTCTGCGCCATTTTCCAACAGAAACCGCACGACGTCGAGGTGGCCATTGTAAGCTGCAACCAACAAGGGCATTGCACCATCGTTTCCTGCTTGATCTTTGGCTGCCCCAACTTCCGCCAGAAACCGTACGACGTCGAGGTGGCCACTGTAAGCTGCAACCAACAAAGGCGTTGCACCATCGTTTCCTGCTTGATCTTTGGCTGCCCCAACTTCCGCCAGAAACCGTACGACGTCGAGGTGGCCATTGTAAGCTGCAACCAACAAGGGCGTTGCAACATTGTCTCGGGCTTGATCTTTGTCTGCCCCAACTTCTGCCAGAAACCGCACAATGTCGAGGTGGCCCTCGTAAGCTGCAAGGAAAAGGGGCGTTTCACCACTGTTTGTTGTTTGATCTTTAGCTGCCCCAACTTCTACCAGAAACCGCACGACGTCAAGGTGGCCATTTCGAGCCGCATACATCAAGGGCGTTGCACCATTGTTGTCTTCCTGATCTTTGGCTGCCCCAACTTCTGCCAGAAACTGTACGACGTCGAGGTGGCCATTTTCAGCTGCAGTGAGCATTGGTGTCTGCCCTAGGGCAAACTCAGGCTCATCTTTCTTTGCTCCTGCCTCTAGCAACAGCTCCATAACTTTAACATGTCCCTGCTCTGCAGCGTGAAACAAGGGATCTTGCCATCTGTGTCTGCCTCGTTGGGATTTCGTGGTTGTTGCAGCAACTGTTCAAGAGCAACTGAGTCGTCGTCCCTGGATGCCGAGATCATTTTCTGTGTTTCTTCATCATCAAGTGGCCAGAATTCCAAGACCACCAGCTGGATCTTTAGTGGAGCTGGAACTAGAACTTCATCATCCTGGATCTCGTGCGAACCGTCTTCAACAAAAAACCTTTGCTTGAATCTGGAAATGCCAACCTTTGCTGCCAAGGCTTTCTTTACTGCCCTCGCTTTTTGGCCTTGCAGTTCATCTTCAAACAAGGTGAGCGTCTCGCCCGATGCTAGGAAACAAATCTCCATTGCTATTGCTGCAAGAGCCAAGGTGATGAGCACTTAAAAACTGTAAAAGAATGTCATTCATAGTACAAGGAAAATAGTACACGAAAATACGCTGTCACGCCTAAGTCATGCCTAGGGTGAAACCTAATCAACGTACCAAAAAAAAATCCCCAAACATGTGGAAATCTGCATAGTGATATTGATGAATCAAATGATCTCAAACGAGAAAGGGGTACATATCCAGACTGCAGAGTTCCTACGCGGTTTGTCAAAGGCGCGGCTTTTCTGCAACCTGGCTGGGCGGCTAAAACAACCATCCAAGATGGGGAGTCACACATTGTGAGCCATTCTCACAAAGAAAAGCATGGACATTTAGTTCAAACCAACTCAAGTCAACTCAGTATTGACAGTTTGTTTTTAACGATTTCCCCATTTTTCCAAAAGAACATCCTTGGATGAGAAGGTCTTTCCCATCTTATTTTCATGCTGTTCTCCTCATTAAACCCACCATTTTCCCAGTCGATGTCCAGCTGGTTGCTCCCAGCGGCCCTCGCTACGCCTGGTATTTGGGCGTCTCCAGCTTCGGCGTCCGCGCGTCCCAGTCGTTGTCCATTGAGTTGGCGGACCTGGCACATGGCGAAGCATGACGGAATCAACACGTCGCTTCATGGGGAGTGGCTGACCAACTCCATAAATGGCTATGAATGGTATAACAATATGTAAAAATGGTGTGTGTGTGTAATTCATTGAACATCTCTGTCTTTAGCCTATAACTATGGCGATCTTAATGCCCATTTCATCAACAAAGATGGTGGTTTTTGAAACCAACCAGCTTTTCAACCATCAGTGGGGATGTCATGGGATTTCAGGTATGACGCTATCAACGTCTATCAACTAACAACGGGTCAAGCCATATTTATTCGGGCTTATAGGGATATCATGAGGATAAACACAACACAATAATGGTGAACCAGCAATCATCTGGTTTCAATCAATGGGGACAACCTTCGAGTTATGGGGATACTAGATAGTTTCGTCTAATTTTGCGGAAAAATCGCCCAAGACATCGCCCAGAAATTGGGTCCTATCCCCATCATCCCTCTGTCTTTTGCCCAAATGGTCACCACATTCCCAACCTAGGGCATCCCGAAAACCAAGGTTGATGATTTATCTTCCCAATTGATGTGGCAATTTTGTGGCATGCCCTATATGCCCTATGTCTACACACACCACACACCCAGAATGTGAAGCCAGGATGAATAAACCATCAGTTTACTCATGGGAAGGGACCAATTTTACCCTCTGGTAAACTAACATAGCTATTGAAAATGGCTATTTATAGTGGATTTACCCATTAAATATGGTGATTTTCCATAGTTACGTTAGTTTACCAAAGGGTTATATTCATTTATCACTATCTTTGGGGGTAATCCGGGGAACCATCATACTCACAAAACTGAGTTTCTGAATCCATTCATCATTGGTTAAATGCTGTCATAAGTCCCAATGGTTCATGGTGAAACCACCATTTTTCATTTTGTGTGGAGCTGATTTCTGATCACTGGGTTCCAAATTTTCATAACGTTGCCTCAAGAATCGATCAACCGTTCAAAAAATGGTTTCCCATCCTTGCCCATTTTACCCAGAAATCCCTGGGATTTCCATATCTCTACTGCCATAGTTGTTTCCACCCATATGTTGGTGGTTTATACCATCCAGAAAAATGGTCAATTTGGGGATGCTTTGTTATTGCTCTACTAACATTACCACTGCCATCGTTATTTCCATATGGGGGGTTCTTAAAATAGGGGATCCCCAAGTCACCATAGGTTTTCTAATTCATGGTCATCCATGACTTGGATGATTTGGGGGTGACAAAATGGAAACCTCCATGACTAGTTACCTCCAACTGCACCATCACTATCATAGCTATTTCCATATTCTGATACTTAACATTAGTTAACCATGCCAAAAAATATCATGGTTTATCTCCATTTCCATGTTTACCACCCATGATTGGGAATGGTTTGAATCCCACCTATAAAATGCTGATGACTGGGGGATGGTGCAAATGGCATTGCTTTACCCACATTATCATAGTTAATGGAAACCAGATGTAGTTTTCCTAAAATGGAGTATTTCCATTTATGAACAAAAAACATATCTCATGGGGGATATTCCATAATTATCATGGTTTATCTCCACTGTCATGGCCTAATCCCCCCAAACCACCCATACCCTCTGGTAAACTAACATAGCTATGGAAAATCACAATTTTTAATGGGAAAACTCACTATAACTGGCCATTTTCAATAGCTATGTTAGTTTACCAGAGGGTAGGCACCTCTCCACACTCCAAACATCGTTCGCCACCAGCTGTCGCAGCGCCACGTAGAGCGCCCGCGCCTTGGAGGCCGCCGAGACCTCGGGTCCCGCGCCGTCGCCGGCGGCGCTGCGGGCGTCGGCGTCCATGGCGTCGCTCCTAAAACGGGGATGGGCCGCTTTTGGATGGGAAAAAACATGTAGGAAACGTGTGGAAACTGATGGGTTCGGTTTTTTTGGTTGACCCGTTTATATCTATGTATCTGTATTTATATATATATATACATAGGTTTGTTGAGGTTTGTTGGCTGGAAATATATGGGTTTTGATGGCTGAACCATGGGTTTCTAATTTCCAACATGTAGATTTTGTTGAGGAACAAAGTCAGGAGAACTTTGTGAAGATATAACCAAAATATAGATTGGTATGTGAGTGAGATATGTCCTGTAACTTCCACAGCGAAACCAATTTGAGAACATTTTAGTTCTTGATGGAAGGGCAGATGGGGATTAAACATGTAGAACATGGTGAGACTTTTGGCCAATCGATGGGAGGATTGAGTACATCCCACTAAATCCGGAGAGAACCCAGAGTCAAATATTTGGGAAATCATGATGAAATATGCTACATGTGCTGAAATAATGCACCCCCATTTTATGACATGTTCAACAACACCTTCAGGTGGCTGTTGGATACCATACTTCCAATGGGACAGTTCAATGCTTCAATGGGACATGGACATCCCAAAAGCATCCATTGAGACCAGTTGCTGTAGCACGTATCGTAAGCGCTGCTCGCCCTCCCTGCTTTGCTTCAACACCACCACAGGGCTTTCCTTGGGGCTGAGTGGAAAAGGTTGGTTTTCAAACAATGACATTGGGTCAAGGGAAGCTTAGTTTAAGATCAGTTCTCCCCTTGGTGGATTCAACATGTTTCAACTCATCTCAAACAACTACCCTGAGCTTGAAGAGTATTTGAAAACATCATCAATCCCAGACTTGGTTTTGTGAAACTCTACAGCGTGAAGCTATACAAATCGATGGTTTCCCGTAGATGTTCCCTTCAATCAAGTAAATCTATCAATCAAATAAAAGAAAAACACATAAGTCTATTGATTACAGTAGTTAATAAAAGAAAAGAATGAGGACTAGTAGTAGTAGTAGTAGTAGAAGTAGTAGAAGTAGTAGTAGTAGTACTAGTACTAGTACTAGTAGTAGTTGTTGTGGTAGTAGCAGTAGTAGCAGTAGTAGCAGTAGTAGCAGTAGTAGCAGTAGTAGCAGTAGTAGCAGTAGTAGCAGTAGTAGCAGTAGTAGCAGTAGTAGCCAGTAGTAGCAGTAGTAGCAGTAGTAGCAGTAGTAGCAGTAGTAGCAGCAGTAGCAGTAGCAGTAGCAGTAGCAGTAGCAGTAGCAGTAGCAGTAGCAGTAGCAGTAGCAGCAGCAGCAGCAGTAGCAGTAGCAGTAGCAGCAGTAGTAGTAGTAGTAGTGGTAGTGGTAGTAGTAGTAGTAGTAGTACTAGTACTAGTACTAGTACTAGTACTAGTACTAGTAGTAGTAGTAGTAGTAGTAGTAGTACTAGTACTAGTACTAGTAGTAGTAATTGTAGTAATTGTAGTAATTGTAGTAATTGTAGTAATTGTAGTAGTAGTAGTAGTAGTACTAGTAGTAGTAGTAGTAGTATAGTAGCCGGTGGCGCTCACGTTGCCCAGCTCCTCCTGCGAATTTCGCCGCTCGAGTTAGGATTGGAGTAGGTCTGTAACAAACGAAAAAGCAAGCAGCGATGAAGTGAAGTGTTAAGAGGTCAGTGCGAAAAGAGAACCAATGGCGTGGCTTTGTTGGGGTCCCAAAGGCAAATGCAAACAAACAATGTCAGGGTTACATTGTCAACGCGGAGACACTTGCCAAGGTTGTCAAAGTTCAAGGCTGTCACGGATCAGTAATCCAAAGAGCCCATTTTCGACAACCGTCACAACACAAATCTAAAGCAGCATTCCAGCTTGGAAGCTAAGGCTCAAAGCTTCGAGACATGACATTGATCTTCAGGCCACCTCCGCAAGAATTGGGCGACAGACTGCTCAAGGTCGCGGGCACACAGGACGAGGCATCAGAAAAAGCTGCATCTTCGTACCTAGGCATATCAGCGGGACAAAACAAAACACAGATGCTTCTTGGAGCAACATAGTCCGAACTGCCGAGCCACATTTTCTGAGCCGGGGTGGACAGAGTAAAGATGGGAACACCCTGCAACATGTGTAAGTTGGCGTACCCATCTCGCAGGCTACGGTGAACACGACACTGCGCCCGCTTCTTGGTTAAGGCATCCTCCTTGAACAACTTCAAGAACTCATCACGATCATTGCATGAAGTCAAGCCCAGCAACGCCTCTTCGGGAGCGAATAGGCGTGCCTCCCCACTTGGATCTCTCAAAACCACCTTGGCCCACAATTTTCCCTGCCGGTTGCATAGCTGGTCTGCATCCTCGACACCTTCAAGCTCCCAAGTGGCCACATCAACTTGCCAAGCAGCGTCCTCAAACTGTCTGGTCAAACCAGCTGCCAAAGCCAAAGCCCGAACTGGCACCACTCTCAAGGTTCCACTCACATCAGCACCACCTTCATATGATGTGGCCGTCTGCGAAGCACCAGCATCCAAGAACGTCTGAGCCTTATAGATCACATTGTCCTCCCGGGCACTGATGTTATCGGGCTTGTCTAAGACAATGTAGTAGGAGTCCTCACTGATCGACAATGACTTGCCGCCGCCAGAATGAACTTGCAAACGAACTCTGTAGAAAGCCACCACGCTTTTCGGCCTCACCTTTGCCACAAGTGCTTCTGCACATTCTCCCCAGCAGGTCAGCACACAGTCAGTAGCACTGTCATCCAGCAAAGTGACTTTGCACAAAGAGCGTTGGAACTCACCGCCAAGCTTGTTTTTGCAAGTCTTCTGTTCCAAAGGGGTGACATTGGTGCAGACTCCTTACATCAAACCAAGTGCTTTGAAGGACGGAATCATCAAACAAAGTGTTTTGAACGCAAGATTCTCAAAAGAACGACTCGTCAGATTTCCGGGGTCAAGCACATAAACACCCAAGCAAGACCAAGTAGCCAAGCAAATCTACACGACCATCGGAATCCTTCGCCAGCACTTCGGCAATGCCAAAAGAAATTGCAGGCCTCCAAGGAATGTTGCTGGATTCCGCCGGCGTGATCACTGTCTTGTCCGTCACCTCGAGTTCAACAGGGGACGTACAGCTGGAGAAGCGCTTGTCTGCCTTCGCTCCCTTCAAGCCTTTGAAACTGAACACACTGCCATCCATGTACTGGGCATTCCAAGCCTTGAGTTGATCACCCTGGTCATTGCCAAAGAAGCTCCTTCGAAGGAGGGCCGTCTGCCCTGATCCATCCAGCGCAGTGCACTGGCATTTGGACCAGGTGGTGCCGCTCCTGCCGGGCAAGTTGGTCATCACTGTCGGCCCAAAGATCCGAAGCTCAAGAACCACTTTGCCCACCACATCAGCTCGCAGGTGGTTCAGCTTGGTACTCACAGCAGAGGAAGCCATCTGATCAAACACCACGGTGGAGGAACCTTCAATCTCTTGAGCAGAGTGCGTCACAACCATCATGCTCCACTGCTCAGAGCAACGACAAGAGATGACAAGGCAACCAGCACCAAATGGAAAAAGTGATCAAAAACCAAACCCTTTGCGCATATCATGTCACGTACATTGCTGCACAACAAGCATACTCAATGACGGCTGTTGAACCAGCAATCCTCGCAGTGAAAGCGGGCAGCACATAGAGCCACGAAAGCAACAACCTGCCGGCGATAAAACAGTTGAGACCGAGAAGGACTCGTCAATTTTTAAATGGCTGCCATCTGTATGATAGAAAGTGCAAAAATCATCGTAAAGAAAATGCCACCGCAAAGATCCAACATGGAAATTGCTTCGTGCATGCACCAGGCCAAGAGAATGGATCTCCATGGTTTGGTGGTTTTGCTTATTGTCCCACTGCAACACAAAGCTGCTGCTAAAACTTGACAACCGAATCCATGCCAAGCAAACATTTGAGAGAAAAAACACCGCCTCCAATTCATTGCAGAATGTCCTTTCCAGCCTCATTGCGTCACTGAGTTGATAAAAAAATGCCACAAATCCATGTAGTATACTGGTTGCATTTATCCGCAAAATCGCGCATGATAATATTCGGCACACATTGGAAATATCATGTCACTCGCTGAAGCAAATCTCTGAGAGTCCATACTCATCAATCATGTATGAGTCTCCTTGCAATGGATTTTGAAGATGTTTTCTTTTTGCCTGCTGCTCTCTAAGGAGTCTGTGAATCGGAAGACAATGCTGGACTTCATTTATCATAGCAACATTACGTTGCCAAAATCCTGTCATGTTACCCACAAACAAAAACAACGGATCTCCATAATTTGGTTGTTTTTGTTCATTGTCCCGCTATAACACAAAGATATGGCTAAGACTTGACAACCGAATCCATGCCAAGCAAAACATTTGAGAGAAAAAACACCGCCTCCAATTGATTGCAGAATCTCCTTTCCAGCCTCATTGCGTCACTGAGCTTAGGAAAAAATACATGCCACGAAGCCATGTGGTATACTGGATGCATTTATCAACCAAACCGCGCATCATAGCATTCGGTGAAATTGGAAATATCTTCCCGATGGAGCAGCACTTCAAGCAGGCTCCGGAGTTTTTACCCCATAGTGGGGGCTAGAATCCTTCAATATAATTGGTGTCTGAGGTACAAACTGCAACCAATGAAAACCAGTGCGTGACATTTCTGCCATTCCAGAGTGGAACTCATGAAATTCAGGCCCCAGGTTTTCATCTTGTGCTATTTCATGTTCATGAAACTCAGGCCCCAGGTATTCAACCTTTGCAAGCACTTCACTATTTCCTTTTCATAGATTTTTCTGTCCGTATCTCTCATAGATTTTTATACCAGTGTTGTCATTGCTTGTCATTGCTTGTTGTTGCTGGGAACTTCACCCACGTCGTTGATGGTTGAAGTTGGCGGGTGCGGCTGTTGCCTTAAAAAAAAATGTAGAATAAAAAAGGATGACATTGAATGTGAGGGTATGCTTATTTCTCCTTTCGCTCCCCTCATCATCCACTGCCACCTTTCCATGAACCCCTCACTACCAAGTGGAAGAACCGAGAAGGTGACGAACGGAAAATTAGATTGTTTAACCATAGAACCCACGAACCCGAGTGCACACTTTAAATCAAATCCGTCACCATCACTGGAAGGAGTATGCATTAAAGTTGCACATGCCGAGCGGGTCGCTCCTCCTTCCAGTGATGGATTTTTTAATAAAACCGTTGAAATAAAATCAAAAAACTGCTTGCTTTCCAATCCATCCCAGGGGTTGTGAAATAACCAGCCACCACAAAAATAAAAACTGAATCCTTCAGCAGCATACTTTCTTTTTTGAGTTGAGGCCCGCGCGAACAATGCGCTGCCTGCGAATGAGAAAAAAGAAGTCTGCAAACGCATCCAACAGAATGCACCAAAGTTTGGCCAAAAGCGTTTGTCCGTTGATTTGTGTCTAAAGTTCACACGCCCATCAACAGCGCACACAAATTTTCAAGCATGCGGAATGAGCACTTGTAAGCAACGGCTAAGTTTTGCATCACGTGTGCGCTGTCAAAATCTGACCGAAGAAAACTAACACACATGGCCAATGAGCTAGGTAGTCACAGGGGAAAGAACCTCATCATGAGCATAGACATCATCCAAAAACGAGAAAGCAATGACACGGCTCCATCAGGAGCGTATATCACAAGTTTTCCCGCTTCGCCCGACTCCAGAGGGCTGCTGACACTCTCCACTTCTCACATGCCAGCCGCTTTGGCGGCCACTCATCATGAGTACGATACCATCGCAACATGCTATTGATCTTCTTCTTGATCAATGACTCTGACGATCCATTTCCAGCTGCACGCTTGCCTCCTTTGCTGCCGTGACATTGCCGTTGATTTTTCAAAGTCTGTTTTTTGATGGGTTTGCATCCTCGTCTGTTTGGTCCCAGGGCTCGTTTGACATTAGCCGGAAGGGCTTTTCTGGCAGCCACGTTTTGCGCTCTTGCTGATGTCCTCTTCATTTTCGCCCAAGCCTGTTGATACCCTTGAGATCCGCCTTGGCTTCCTGTGAGCTGCAGTTTGGACGGCAAATCAGTTCGCTGAACCAGCCAGCCAGGTTTCAAAAAGAAAAATGCTGAGGCCTCCGAAAATTTCACCATGGCTCCGGCAATCGCGTTATCCGCAACAAGATCGGAACGAAGCTTTTCCAAAATTGCTTCAATCACAGGAACTGTTTGCTGACTTGCTCTCCACAAGATAGCGTGCGCTTGCAGAACGCGATCGGCATGGTGAACTCCTGGAACAAGTGACTCTGCGTTTCGCATGCCGTAGTTATTGATGGGTACACCACCAAGCAATAATGCTGTCCATGGTGGATAAGTCCGTGTCAACTTTGTGCAAACCGCAGTTCACCGAGAAACTTGGGTCCACTTGGACAAATTTTCCCCTGCATTGCATCATCTTCCAAGACAAGGATATAACCACACTTGTCGATCGAAGCTGAAACAGTCAACAGGGCATTTTTGCGCGACATTGCGCAACCATGTTGAGACCACATGTCGGTTGCACCAACTTTACTCAAATGGCCAGGTCGGATCACATGAGTTGTCCTTCCACCAGGAATGTCATAAGCGTCATAGGTAAGCCGCCATTTCATTGCTCCAATCTTTCTTGCACGACCACCTCCAAGTAAAAGAGCACGCCCGTCAATTGCAGGTATTCGTTGATTTTTTTTACACCCTAGTGTGCCCATCACACTTTTAATGCTGGACAGGCGATTTTCATCACGTTCCAGGTTGATCACTAAACATTTCAAACCTTGCATCAGAATATACAAAGAAACGAACTGCGCACTCGCGCTGCCATGGCGGACTGCAGATTTGTAGCAAGTAATTTATTGATGAATCCAAACATACCATTGTTCGTACTCAAATGTTTGGCTCGCATACTATGCTGACAACCACATTCATTTGTGAGATTCTGATACAAATGGCCCCAAAAACAAAAGTGTCTCCATCCGCACTGTTAAGCGAGATTCTGATCCAAATGGCCCGGCCCCAAAGACAAAAGTGTCTCCATCTTCACTGTTAAGCACTTGCTGCCACCACTGATCGAAGGACACAAGCCAAAAATAACCAGGCGGCCTGTAGCACAATCCTCAAAACTCTTCAAGCGTTGGTGAACAGCCTTAGAAAACAAACAGGGAGGCAAGTACAAGCAAATTGCACGCAATGAAATCATTACCACGACATCACACCGCTCGCTTGCAAGGTCTCAGAGCCACAAGTCACTTCAAAAGCTTCTCAAAAGTTGAAAGAATATGAAATCTCTGAAGTGATTGAGCTGCAAAAACAATGAAAACAGCTTCAACCTTCCGAAGTTCGCAGTTTTTCCCTTTGCAAATCCAGGGATTTTCTTTGACATCACGGTGCCGGTGCAGTCCCAGCGGTTTTCTTTGACACCACGGTGTCAAACCCCAGGTCATGTGTGTGTGTGTGCTGCATGCTGACGTTTGATGGCTCGTTAAAACCATATCCACTTACCATGTGTTGCTACCACCAGCTTCACATTCCCCGATCATTACAGACACCCTGTACAATCTGAGCTTTGTACAACGCAAACGTCTGTCTCTCCGCACTGCCTTTTTGCAATGCCACCCCTAAACGCATCCGACAACAAAGTTCTGCTGCCTGATGTGTTTCATTGTCTCGCAGCCCTTCCAAACCAAATGCGCAATTCAACAATGCAGCTGCCATGATGTGATGTTCCGGCATGCGAGCCAACAATGCTTCGCTAAGCTTATCCAACAAAGCTAGCGCCGCAGCAAAGATTCGGAGTTTCAATGATCTATCCAATGATAGTTTTCCACGGAAACATTTCAACATATACACATGAATGCTGCGCTGTTGTTTGCCTTTAATACTGTACAATTTTCTTTTCGTCTTTCCAGGTCCATGCCGACGTGCACTGCTCTCACTTTTGGGGCTCACTTCCGGCACGCATGCCTGCCAGAAAGTTTTTGCAAATACCAAGCGGTGTTTGTGTTCGATATTTTTCTTCTCCAGAAAGTTGTTGCAAATACCAAGCGGTGTTTGTCTTCGATAATTGTTTTCTCCAACAATGCATCTTGCGCGCCTCATGCGCATGACCTAACTGCACTCGCTCTGCAGAAGCCTGACTGGAATACAAGTGAATTCAATTTGTGAATGCCAAATTGAAGACTCCGCTAAATTATTTCACGTTTGCTTGGAACCTTCATAACTGCAAAGCTGAGAACTGCGCTTGCACCAATGGTAACATACGAGGAGGATCAAGGTCAATGCAATCCTGCAAAAGGAAAATCATCGGTATCAGACAAAAATCAAAAGCATGCGTATGTGCCGACACACAAAAAATCAAACATTAAGATTTGTTTTTCATCAGGTGTCCTTTGGTTTGTGTTCAGGAACAATATCTCCAATGGAATCCTGCGAAGAAAAAACGTCGGCGCCACACAAAGAATCAGAACCATGCGTATGTGCCCACACATCACAACTCAAGGATTAGCACCTGTTTTTCATGAAGTGTCCTGTGGCCCGTGCTTAGGATCAATATCTCCAACGGAATCCTGCGAACACAAAGCATTTGCGCCACACAAAGAATCGAAACCATGCGTATGTGCCCAGAGATAAAACTGAAACATTAGCATCTGTTTTTCATGAGGCCTGCAAGTATTAATGACAAATTCAAAAACTATGAGAGTCTTGTCGCAAGATCACAAAATGGTTTGGTTGAACCTGTCCTTTCTTTTCTTTCGGTATGGAATGACTTCGCACATCTCAACTGCTTCGCCGTCCTGCCGGAAACAGAACAAAATAGAATTGACAATTCAGATGCAAAAATCCGTCTCAGCAAGCAATGCTGCGTAGATGCCCAACAAACTGTGCAACTGCAACCAGCAAGCCTCGACTTTCATGTAACCAAGTGTCCAGTCATGTCGTAGATCGCAAGGTTTTGCACCAAGGTCATGGGCTTCCTTGATTGTTGTAGCCACGCGATATCCTTGAAAACGTCGAAAAGCTTGACTGCCCGCATTTTTTGGATTCGACTCTTGGAACTTTATTTTCACAGAAGGACGAAATAGCGGTCTCAGCTGCTTCGGCGCGGCAGCCATGATCGCAAACATTGTTGTCAACAAGTTGACAGATGTTGTTGCCGCAAAAAAACTGTTGCAGAGCTGCTTCGACGCTGTAGGGGTGATTGTGACTAGCGCGCTTAGGTGTGAGAAAGTTACCACATGATGTTGTCACTTGCGCAACTTCATGCCGCCATGTTTTCAAGCAAATATCAAGGATGTTCTTGGATGTACTGCAATGCGATCACCCAACTGAAAATTGCGCCACAAAATGGCTGAGACGGAATCAAACAATGGCACCAGCGATGTTGTCACGGCAAATCAATCAATCGAACACGGTTGGAAATGAGGCAATCAGATCAAGAAATCTTGCCAAGCCCAGGGCTTTCCACCGTCTTGGCACCAACAATATCCTGGAATTCGCTTTCCGGTCGAATTACATATCAAACATGCTCTCTGATACATTCTGATTCTGACATGGAAATTTTTAATTCAAATCTTCAACTGGCATTTCTGCCCACTTGCCGTTGGATTCCCACCATTTTCATTCCACACCATGCATGGAAACAAGCTCATGCTCCGTGTTTCCTTGCTGTGCGTTTCCGCTTTGACGATGTTTTTGCAGTTTTTGCGCTCTTGGAGAAAAAGCTAGCTTGAGATGGCCATGGTTGGTTCTCAAACACTGCCCCTGCCTCACTTCAACGCTTAAGATGCTCAGACACGTCCCTGCCACACTTCAACGTTTAGAAACCCATAATTGCTTCTCAAAGACTGCCACTGCCAGACTTCAATTTTTTAAATGGCCATAGTCTGGGAAATATAATGCCAGAGTCTACGAAAGATACCGCAGAATGTTATGAATAATACACGATTGTATTGTAGACAACATGTACATTGCCTCTTGAAAATACCACAGCATATTTTACAAACTACAGCATATTTCGCAAAATAAAGAGCAGTATTTTGCAAAGGACACACAAGCGCATTCTACCAAATATACACCATTGCTTCTTCAAACTACAATACCATATTGTAGCAAATATACGTCAGTGTTTTGCCAAAAAACAAATGTATTGTAGCAAAGAGACAACATTTCTTGCCGAAAATATAAGGTTATATTGTACCAAATATACACCAGCACGACACTTCCCTGCCACACTTCAACGTTTAGAAACCCATAATTGCTTCTCAAACACTGCCACTGCGAGATTTTAATTTTTAAAATGGCGATAGTCTGAAAAACATACTGCCAAAGTCTACGAAAGATACCGCAGTATGACATGAAGAATACACCACTGTATTGTAGAAAATATAGTACAATGCCTGTTGAAAATACAATGCCATATTTTCCAAAATATAGAGGAGTATTTCGCAAAGAATACACAAGTGCATTTTATCAAATATACACCACTACTTGTTCAAACTACAATACTATATTGTAGCAAATATACGTCAGTGTTTCGCAAAAAACAGACAAGCGTATTGTAGCAAAGATACAACATTTCCTGCCGGAAAAATAATGCCATATTGTACTAATAGACAGCAGCATTGGATGCAAAATGCACGACGGCTGGTTCTCAAACACTGCGCCTGCCACTCTTCAACCTTAAGATAGCCATAGTTGCTTCTCAAACACTGCCCCTGCCTCACTTCAACGCTTAAGATGCTCAGACACGTCCCTGCCACACTTCAAAGTTTAGAAACCCATAATTGCTTCTCAAACACTGCCACTGCCAGATTTCAATTTTTAAAATGGCGATAGTCTGAAAAACATAATGCCAGAGTCTACGAAAGATACCGCAGTATGACATGAAGAATACACGACTGTATTGCAGAAAATATAGTACAATGCCTGTTGAAAATACAATGCCATATTTTCCAAAATATAGAGCAGTATTTCGCAAAGAATACACAAGTGCATTTTATCAAATATACACCACTACTTGTTCAAACTACAATACTATATTGTAGCAAATATACGTCAGTGTTTCGCAAAAAACAGACAAGCGTATTGTAGCAAAGATACAACATGTTTTGCCGTAATATAATATCATTGCACAAATAGACAGCAGCATTTGATACAAAATGCACGACGGCTGGTTCTCAAACACTGCCCCTGCCACTCTTCAACCTTAAGATAGCCATAGTTGCTTCTCAAACGCTGCCCCTGCCACACTTCAACGCTTAAGATGCTCAGACACGTCCCTGCCACACTTCAACGTTTAGAAACCCATAGGTGCTTCTCAAACACTGCCACTGCCAGATTTCAATTTTTAAAATGGCGATAGTCTGAAAAACATAATGCCAGAGTCTAAGAAAGATACCGCAGTATGACATGAAGAATACACGACTGTAGTGTAGAAAATATAGTACGTTGCCTCTTGAAAATACCATGCCATATTTTCCAAAATGCTTCTCAAACACTGCCCCTCCCACACTTTAACGTTTAAGATGGCTATAGTTGCTTTTCAAACACTGCCCCTGCCAGACGTCGATGTTTAAGATGGCCAGATTTGTTTCTGAAAAACTGCCTCTGCCACTCTTCAAATTTAAGATGCCCATAATTGCTACTCAAACACTGCCCCTGCCACACTTCAACGTTTAAGATAGCTATTGTTGCTTCTCAAACACTGCCCCTTCCACACTTCGACATTTAAGATGTTCATACGTGCTTCTCAAACACTGCCCCTGCCACACTTGAACGTTTAAGATGGCCATAGTTGTTTCTCAAAGACTGCGCCTGCCATCTTCCAGGTTTAGGACGGCAATACTTTGCAGTCAATCACTGCGCTTGCCAACCGCCAAGTTTACTCAATTGCTGCGCCTGCGCGCCTTCAAGTTTACACTTCTGCCTTACGAAATGTTGATGTAGAATTGGTAGAATTTTCAAAAAACATTGTCGCATGTTTGGTAAAACTCAATCGTTCAATCTTTGCTAAACATTGCTGTATATTTGGTAGGCTAGCCGTGTGTTCTTCACGAAATATCGGTGTATATGTAGTAAAATATGGTCTTCTGTTTTCAGCAGCCAATGTTGTTCAAAGCCATGTCGTTCATTTGTTCGTAAAGCTATTGCCATCTTAAACTTGTCGTTCAGTGGGCCGCGTTTTTAGATAAACCTTCTCAACGTGTCGTTCCGCGGGACGCGTTTCAATGTGAACATTGTCAACCTGTCGTTCAGTGGGACGCGTTTCAACATCAACCGTCTCAACTTGTCGTGCAGTGCGACGCGTTTCAACATGCAAATTTTCAGTTCGTTCTTCAGTGGGGCGCGTTTCAGGATCAACATGTTCAACCTGCCGATCAGTGGGGCGCGTTTCAACATGAAAATTTTCAACTTGTCGTGCCGTGGGACGCGTTTCAACATCAACTTTCTCAACGTGTCGTTCAGTGGAAGGCGTTTCAACATGAACATTTTCAACCTGTCGTTCAGTGTGACGCATTTCAACATCAACATTTTGAACTTGTCGTTCGGTGGCACGCATTTTAACATCAACATTCAACTCGACGTTCAGAGGCACGCATTTTAACATCAACATATTCAACCTGTCGCTCAGTCGGACGCGTTTAACATCAACATTTTCCACTTGTCGTTCAGTGGAACGCGTTTCAACATGAACATTTTCAACCTGTCGTTCCGCGAGACGCGTTTCAACATCAACATTTTCAACCATTTCAACGTGAACATTTTCAACCTGTCGATCGGTGGGACGCATTTTAACATCAACATGTTCAACCTGTCGTTCAATGGCACGCATTTTAACATCAACATTTTCAACCTTTCGTTCAGTGGGACGCGGTTTAACATCAACATTTCCCACTTGTCGTTCAAAGGAACGCGTTTCAACATCAACCGTCTCAACTTGTTGTTCAGTGGGCGTGTTTTAACATGAACCTTTTTAATTGGTCGTTCAGTGCGCCGCGTTTCAACATGGCAATTTTCAACTCCTCATTCGGTGGGACGCGTTTCAACATCAACATGTTCAACTTGCCGTTCGGTGAGGCGCGTTTCAACATGAAGATTTTCAACTTGTCATGCCGTGGGACGCGTTTCAACATCAATTTTCTCAATTTGTCGTTCAGTGGGACGCGTTTCAACATGAACATGTTCAACCTGTCGTTCAGTGCGACACGTTTCAACATGAAAATTTGCAA
The DNA here is from genome assembly GCA_947184155.2 of Cladocopium goreaui. Lineage (NCBI taxonomy): Eukaryota > Dinophyceae > Suessiales > Symbiodiniaceae > Cladocopium > Cladocopium goreaui. The sequence goes on from CAMXCT020004335.1 coordinate 156,739, forward strand.
CTTGTCATTCGGTGGGACGTGTTTCAACATCAGCATTCTCAACTTGCCGTTCGGAGGGGCGCGTTTCAACATCAACATGTTCAATTTGTCGTTCGGTGGGACGCGTTTCAACATCAACCGTCTCAACTTGTCGTTCAGTGGGACGTGTTTCAACATCAACCTGTTCAACCTGTCGTTCAGTGCGACACGTTTCAACATGAAAATTTTCAATTTGTCATTCGGTGGGACGTGTTTCAACATCAACATTGTCAACTTGTTGTTCGAAGGGGCGCGTTTCAACATCAACATTTTCAACTTGTCGTTCGGTGGGACGCGTTTCAACATCAACTGTCTCAAGTTGTCGTTCGGTCGGACGTGTTTCAACATGAACATGTGACGCATTTCAACATCAACATGTTCAACGTGTCGTTCAGCGCGACACGTTTCAACATGAAAATTTGCAATTTGTCATCCGGTGGGACGTGTTTCAACATCAACATTCTCAACTTGCCGTTCGGAGGGGCGCGTTTCAACATCAACATGTTCAATTTGTCGTTCGGTGGGACGCGTTTCAACATCAACCGTCTCAACTTGTCGTTCAGTGGGACGCGTTTGAACGTCAACCTGTTCAACGTGTCCTTCAGCGCGACACGTTTCAACATGAAAATTTTCAATTTGTCATTCGGTGGGACATGTTTCAACATCAACATTCCCAACTTGCCGTTCAGAGGGGCGCGTTTCAGCATCAACATTTTCAACTTGTCGTTCGGTGCGACGCGTTTCAACATCAACCGTCTCAACTTGTCGTTCGGTCGGACGGGTTTCAACATGAACAGTCTCAACTTGTAGTTCAGTGGGACGTGTTTCAAAATCAACCTTATCAACCTGTCGTTCAGTGGGATGCGTTTTAACATCAACATTTTCAATCTGTTGTTCGGTGGAACGCGTTTCAACATCAACATTTTCAATTTGTCTTTTCAACTTTGTCTCCTCTGTGTCTCTCTTCTCTCTGTTCTCTCCTCCCTCTTTCGCTCCATTTATTGGGCGCCCTGACCCCCCCATAAAGCGAAGCGAATTTGGTACAAACATGCAACTCTGTCATCACATCTGATTCCTCTTTTGGTGCAGTTGTGGTAATAAGTTTAGGACGAATTGCCACATGGCAAGATGGCAATAACCAAAAGAAGTCGAGCTGCCATGACCTGCAAGCTGTGAATTTTTGAAAGAAACGTAAAAGTAAAAACATTTTCTGATAACTATCAAACAAGCATCTGCTCAGGGAAAATGCAGCCAGTATGCCATGAAAGATTCGATTGGCAGCCTGGGCTCCCGATTGCCACCGCACCGGTCAAAAAAGGCTGCAGCATGGTCGACTTGCAAGTTTGAATTTTCCTTTCCTTGACTCCTTCAGCGCCATATGCGAAAGCAACTGCTAGTTAATGAAAACCGTTTCCGATTTAGTTCCTGTCAAAGCAAGATTGCTCCTTGAGCTTCCATAATTGAAATAAAAAGCACCGGCACCGCTTCAAACACATCAAACGTCTCAAAGCAAGCAAACAACATAAGATGTGGTAGATATAGTTTAGTAATGCAAAGTCATATTGGGGAACAATATGCTCTAAGCAAAGTATAAAGCGATAGACCCGGAGAGGCGGACACCACCACACAGAAGGACACATGAAGGGAGACAAATGAAGGGAGACAAATAAAGCGAGAGACCCGGAGAGCCGGACACCACCACCCAGAAGGACACATGAAGGGAGACAAATGAAGGGAGACAAATAAAGCGACAGACCCAGAGAGGCGGACACCACCACCCAGAAGGACACATGAATGGAGACAAATACAGCGAGAGATCCAGAGAGCCGGACACCACCACCCAGAAGGACACATGAAGGGAGACAAATGAAGGGAGACAAATAAAGCGAGAGACCCGGAGAGCCGGACACCACCACCCAGAAGGACACATGCAGGGAGACAAATGAAGGGAGACAAATAAAGCGACAGACCCAGAGGCGGACATCACCACCCAGAAGGACGCATGAAGGGAGACAAATGAAGGGAGACAAATAAAGCAACAGATCCAGAGAGCCGGACACCACCACCCAGAAGGACACATGAAGGGAGACAAATGAAGGGAGACAAATGAAGTGACAGACCCAGAGAGGCGGACACCACCACCCAGAAGGACACATGAAGGGAGACAAATTGAGGGAGACAAATACAGCGACAGATCCAGAGAGGCGGACACCACCACCCAGAAGGACACATGAAGGGAGACAAATGAAGGGAGACAAATACAGCGACAGATCCAGAGAGCCGGACACCACCACCCAGAAGGACACATGAAGGGAGAGAAATGAAGGGAGACAAATATAGCGACAGATCCAGAGAGCCGGACACCACCACCCAGCAGGACACATGCAGGGAGACAAATTGAGGGAGACAAATACAGCGACAGATCCAGAGAGGCGGACACCACCACTCAGAAGGACACATGAAGGGAGACAAATGAAGGGAGACAAATAAAGCAACAGATCCAGAGAGCCGGACACCACCACCCAGAAGGACACATGAAGGGAGACAAATTGAGGGAGACAAATACAGCGACAGATCCAGAGAGGCGGACACCACCACCCAGAAGGACACATGAAGGGAGACAAATGAAGGGAGACAAATATAGCGACAGATCCAGAGAGCCGGACACCACCACCCAGCAGGACACATGCAGGGAGACAAATTGAGGGAGACAAATACAGCGACAGATCCAGAGAGGCGGACACCACCACTCAGAAGGACACATGAAAGGAGACAAATGAAGGGAGACAAATAAAGCAACAGATCCAGAGAGCCGGACACCACCACCCAGAAGGACACATGAAGGGAGACAAATGAAGGGAGACAAATGAAGGGAGACAAATAAAGCGACAGACCCAGAGAGCCGGACACCGCCAGTAACACAAGGGCGGACACCTCTTAAGAAAGAACTGAGAACCCCTACAGTAAACTGTTTGGGGAAAAAGATCCCCAAAAACTACACGGTCGGCGTTATATTTTGGGTTTCCCACATTCCATGAGGCCGCCTGTCCAGCCCTGATCCAGGCCCGCCGTGATCCAGGCCCAGCTTCAACCGAATCGAAGATGAAAGCGCGGCGCCCAAGTGCCCCAGAGGATTGATTCCTTGGGGCTTTTTATTAGGCGGGCTGCGGGCTTCTGCACGTAGAACTCGTTTCTGAAGTCCCAAACGTGAATTATTTCCAAATTTCCAATCAAAAGGGAGAATTCAGACCCATCCAATGTTTGATTACATAGGATCATTCTATAAGTTCATGGGAGGGCATTTCCGATTTTGGAACACATCAATCAACCCGAATCCAATCAAGGGAATTCTTCCCGGGACCAGGGAAGTTACTATGCTGACATTGAGAACTCCCATGCCCAATAAACAGCATCGTTCTTGTCGGCATCGAGGGGGTTGCTACCCCGGTGATGCAACCTTAATTATACATAATCACTAGTAGTAGTAGTAGTAGTAGTAGTAGTAGTAGCAGTAGCAGCAGTAGCAGCAGTAGTAGTAGTAGTAGCAGCAGTAGCAGTAGCAGTAGCAGTAGCAGTAGTAGTAGTGGTAGTAGTAGTAGTAGCAGCAGCAGTAGTAGAAGTAGCACTACTAGTAGTAGTAGTAGTAGTAGCAGTAGTAGTAGTAGCAGTAGCAGTAGCAGTAGTAGTAGTGGTAGTGGTAGTAGTAGTAGTAGCAGTAGTAGTAGTAGTAGTAGCAGTAGCAGTAGCAGTAGTAGTAGCAGTAGTAGTAGTAGCAGTAGCAGTAGCAGTAGCAGTGGCAGTGGCAGTAGCAGTAGCAGTAGTAGTAGTAGTACTACTAGTAGTAGTAGTTGTAGTGGTAGTAGTAGTAGTAGCAGCAGCAGCAGTAGCAGTAGCAGTAGCAGGAGCAGTAGCAGTAGTAGTAGTAGTAGCAGTAGTAGTAGTAGCAGTAGTAGCAGTAGCAGTAGCAGTAGCAGTAGCCATAGCAGTAGTAGCAGTAGTAGTAGTAGTAGCAGTAGTAGTAGTAGCAGTAGTAGCAGTAGTAGTAGTAGCAGTAGTAGCAGTAGTAGTAGTAGCAGTAGTAGTAGTAGCAGTAGTAGTAGTAGTAGCAGTAGTAGCAGTAGTAGTAGTAGCAGTAGTAGCAGTAGTAGTAGTAGTAGCAGTAGTAGCAGTAGTAGTAGTAGCAGCAGTAGCAGTAGTAGTAGTAGTAGCAGTAGTAGTAGTAGCAGTAGTAGTAGTAGTAGCAGTAGTAGCAGTAGTAGTAGTAGTAGCAGTAGTAGTAGCAGCAGTAGTAGTAGTAACTAGTTCATTAATCAACCAATCAATCCGCTGCCCTCTCAGACTCAACATCACCAAGTCACTGCTTGTTGCGGCAGAATATGATCCCTCACGGTGCGGTAGAGGCTGGCACAGGCCGAGCGGTAGCCCAGAAAGGGACGCAAACGAAGCAGCTGCAACGGTGGTTTCTCCTGGCAGATGGCCGTAGCCAGATGGCGGTCTGGGTAGCCATGGAATCCCCCTTCTGTTCAGCCCAAAATCGTTGCAGTTGATGTGAATAAGCCTCCCAAATATGGTATGAATCATAGGTGTTCATCCATTCCCAAAACATGACAAATCATGAAATTTCAATACGGAATGAATCGCTGGAAAAATATCACCAGGCTTGTTGGCTTGATTTCAAATGATCTCACAGAGCTAAAACAAGGAAAAACCCCCTCTAGTATACGCAGAAATAAGGTTGAGGTCCCTAGCAGGTCGCTATATATCATGATACTTTGCCTGGTTTTCTGCATAAATCATCGATATTCTTAGAATTTCTTAGATACCCTACCAAAAAGCCAAGGTTTAGCTGGCTATTCACAACCTATGTTCCCATCAACATGACACAAACATAGCATGCGAACTTACCATTCACCCAGGTAGACCCAGCATTCCTCCAGCATCAACGCGTACTTCTCCACCTCCGCAAACATCTCGCTACTGACTTCCTCAGGGGTCGATATTCTTTGAACAGCTTGAGTTCATCAAACAAAGATACCCCACCAAGCCCTTCTAAAGTCTCAAGAGGTCATAACCCAGCCTTGATGTTCCGAAAATGATTAACAAATACAGGATTTTAGGGTTCCAAATTTGAGGCGTGTCGATCGGCAAATTTAGGCCTGGAACCAAAGTCTGAAATACAAGTCATTTCATGACACCAATGATTGATCTGATAGATCCACTCAAATTGGCAATGTTGTATCATGCATCAGTGATTTATACAACATGCCAATTGGTAGATGCATCAGTTCTATCTGTAAATACAATTGATTATATATAGGATTTTTCAAATTGGTGCATCTACCCGGGCAAATGCATGAACTCAGAGTATCAGCAAGCGCTCCAGGTTGTTACACCGCTCATCCGCACTGATAAGTGGCTAGTCACCCATATTTGCCATGGTCAAAACGTAGAATTTATGGGGTGTGGTCATCCCGCCATCATTAGAAATTCCTTCTAATGGGTATTGTCTTGTAACTCCAATTCATTCCCTTTGGTTCGGAAAGCACAGTACAACAAATAACCATGTTTTGATCCACTATATACGACCATGAGTATCCATTGATTGTAAGTTTCATCATCATCTTCCCATCCAAATGTCATCATCCATACCACTATAATCCACCATTGTACCACTAAATCCCACCATGATTTATCTATACAGTGTATATCTCACACATTATAATACTATATCAAAATGTCATATGCCACATTTGGCCATTCATGTTTCATCCAAGTCTCATCATAAATTTCCGCCAGTTCCTTAAAGGCCGCCTCCCTCGCCCCCTGCCGTCGTGCCAGCAGCAGCCGCCGCAGCACGCCGCGCCACGGGGTCGTCGTCGCCATCGCCGGCGCCGCGGAGACCTCGGCGGTGGCCACGGCGCGGCGCGGCGAAGGCGACGGGTTGGGCGAAGGAGTCGTGGGTCCTGGGAGCAGGTGAAAAATGTGGGGATTTTACCCAGAAAAATAGAGGTTTTACTATCAAAAATGGAGGTTTAACATGGTTTGACCACTAGAAATGGAGCTTTTGACTGACTAAGATTTTGGAGTTTGACAGGTGAAATGGCTTGAACATGTGGACAGTTTACCACAATAAGGGCTATCAAACCAGCTGAAATTTCTTCCTGGTAAAAGATGTCTTTGTAGGTATCTATCCATGGCCATTTCGTTCAACAACTTCCGTCCTGGCACAAATCCAGTCAGCTGCCAGCCCAGGGCGGCCAGAAGCAGCCAGCCAGCTGCACTTTCGCGACGCATCATGGTGGTCTGCGGAAACGCGGTGGTCACGATGTCAATCAAAATATGTCTGCCAAGAGGGGCCTAGTTTTGTCGGAAAAATGCTCAGTTACCTGAACTCCTCAGTTCCTGACCTAGTGAAGTTTCTTCTCACCTTTGAGCGAATCCCGCGCCATTCAAAGAAACACATAGCTTTCCCCGAGACAGTTAAGAAAAAACCCAAAGTGTCAGACATACCTACATCCATGTCAAAGCCGGAGGTTTGGATTTCATGAATTTTCATTGCCAATCGTTGGAAGATTAGCAACGATCTCCAATGTCTTCCAACTTTGCGCTTGATCCAAAGCTGCGGCATATCATGCCATTTCAACAGGCGCAAGTTCCAGTGGAAAGATCTTTCTCTGGTAACATCCACTTGGGTTGGTCCAGACATAGGGTGCCCCAAAATTCAACTGATTAAAACCTTATCTTATCCATTGAAATGTACTGAAAAATGTGACTTCCGGGATATCGCAGTGTACCCTATGTAACTGGACAAACCCCCTGGTAACTTATCACAATGCAGAACCCCCATTTTCACCGGGCAAAAATCCTGGTACCCCCAGCGTTCCTCTTGAGGAACATGATCAACGGGCACCCCATTTCAGGCAAACCGTCCACTTGATCTCAGCGCTCCGTTGTCCCCAGCCGGGTGCCGGGCCACTGACAAGTCTCGGTTGGACAATCGACGGAGTTAGACAATCGACGGTGCCAAAGTACGCTGAGAGCCAAATGAAAGTCGAGAAAATCGTGTGATTTACCGTCAAAAATGGGGATTCAACATGAAGCATCAAAAAAATCTGGAGGTTTCAAAGTTTGCATCTCAAATGGGGATTGCGGATGGATCAAAGTCCTTGAGGTAATTTTGAGATTCTCAAGTCTGCGAATACGGGAGTTTCAATTTTGGGATGGGATGATGTTTTCCTGAATTTCACCCATCGCAGGCAGTCACTGTCCAATCAAACAGGACGATTTTGGTACGATATCCTTCGGAAACTTTGGATGAGGCAACCCGCTAATGAATCGATTGGATGGCGATGGATTTTGAAGCCAAGCCAAAGTGCAGCACCCCGTTTTAGACGCAACGCAAGTTGCCCCCGGTTCGCCGCGCTGGCCGAACGCCATCCGCTACTGCGTCAAGGGGGCTCATTGCCATTACATGAAGGTTGGTTCAGGTCTTATTTCAGAACTGGTTGGGGGTTCAGCCACTGCAAGAACATGTTTGTTTTATCCCAAACAGGGAAGAAGGAAAAACAATGAAAAACCCTTAGACCTGGCAACATCTTGGGAAACCCATGGCAGGAAACAGGCTCACATGAAACCAGGTGCCAATGATGCGGCTTACTGATGGATAACATTCAAAAGAGCTGATTGCTTCTCAGTTCTCCCGTCGCGTCTCAGTGAGTCCTGGCTGCACAAAGGACCCATAGGTTTCCGTAGTTCGGTCTACTGCGAAATGCTGTGACAAGTGTGAAAAAGGCAAACAGAATTGTGACTGACCCATGGTCGTTCCCAGAGTTATAGTAGTTTGCTGGGAGACATATTATGAAATGTTTACAGGAAAGCCAGCATTGGATCAGTGAAAACCATTTGACCTTAGAAACCCTTTACTGCATCTCTGTCCTGTCACCGATAGTGAGGATAACTTGGAGGTCTCTGAGCATAGTATGGATGTGGTGGTCTTGGGGCATGATGTACTGGTGGCGGTCTGCCATGTTGCCATGGCGTTGGTGCTGGTGCATAGTGGGGTCTCGGTGCATGTCGAGCATAAGCTGGATGGGGATGGGGAGGCGGCCGGGCATAGGCACGCACCTGTGGAGGTGGATAGCTTGGCCTCACAGCTTGGGGATAGGCAGAAGCCACCGAAGCCACAGGATATCCATTGGGAGGTCGACTTTGATAAAGTCTGGCCATTTGTGGCTGCGCCACCGGGCGATACCGCGGTGCTTCGGGTGCCACGGCGTAGCCGTACGCCACCGGGGCAGCCGGGGCAGCCGGGGCAGCCGGGGCAGGGGCCGGAGAGGGCGCAGGGACCAAACGGCCAGCGGGGGGATAGGCCACGGCCACGGCCGGAGCAGCCTGGATGTACCTGCAGATCGTTGGAGGATCCAATGATCCAATCTGGTGGTTCGCTTGGTGAGTCTGAGGTAAGATGGGTTGCCCAACATATTCCATGATCCCAGATTCAGTGATGGGCTGCGCAATGGACAAATAAGAGGCCTTCAACAATGTCAGGTTTGAATGCTGGTTCCCAAAGAAAACATTCACAATCTTGGATACTCGTGGATACTATGCATTTTTTGACCAAGGTTGATCCCCAGCACTCGCCTGGAATCATAAAACTGTGGTGTTCACCAAGGCGAATCACAGATGCCCTGTAATTTTTTGCTGGGTAGATATCCCCATTTTTCACATGGCAATACACCTGTTCGGCTCGCTCAAGAGAAAATGGGATGCCACTGTCTATCCAAAGGACCTTCGGGCGGTTCCATTTACAAATAGTTTGGGTTTGAAGCAACATCGGGTACCCCTAATAATGGATGAGGAAGTTCCAAGCTTTTGACCATGGATATGGATTATATTTTCCAACCTTTGACTCAAAACCCTGTTTGTAAAGTCTATGGATTCTAGAATCTGACCACTTGACCTATATATACATATACACACACAGGAGACATCGTTGCAGTTGCAGTATGGATTAAATGTATAACTGTATAATATGTATATATATATACATACATATATATAAATATACATACATATGTATATACATATATATACATATATATATGTATACATATACATATATATATACACATGTATATATATATACATATATATATATATACATATATATATATACATATATATACATACATATATATACATACATATATATATATACATATATATATACATATATATACATATATATATACATACATATATACATATATATACACATATATATATGTATGTATATATATATGAATGTATATATATATATTATACATGCATTCCTACACATGATTCTATCACCAAGCCCTTGTCCTTTTCTGCACAGAACGCAAGCCGGCCATCACGTTCCGACGCGCACTTCGTTCTGACACGGCCTCGATCACCTGATCCACGGGACTCAATGGTGGTTGGTTGTTGGTGGGTGATACAGCCATGAAACATGGGGAAAATCAATGGATTGGCTTAATTTAAGGGAAAATCTTAACCGGAAACCATCGATTTTCCTATGAAATATGGGTTTGTTTTTCCTGTAAATTTTCCCTTAAACCAATCCATTGAGAGAATGATTTTTCAAGATGCTGATAGATGATAACCCAATCATTATAACCAATCATTTTACCATTATGACCAGATATCAACCATGGTTAATTTTTTATATGGTTATTTAAAGGATTTTCTGGGAATATAACCAACCCACCAACCCCAACCTGATAAGGGTTATATTGATCCCAGTAAATCAACTGTTAGATATTACCAGTAATATCAACCTGATATGCGAATATCAGCTCATGGATTACTGGTTGAAAGAAAGGTTCACTCACTGGGATCATCATCCCACGTTGGAAGAGATATCTGAAACCACCGATGGTCGGCGAATCTTCCACAATATGCTTCTTGCCATGGGGGTTTCCTAAAATGGGAGTTCCCAAAATGTATGGTTTAAAGTGGGAAATCCCAACTTTAAATGGATGATTTAGAGGTACCCCTATTTTAGGAAACCCCCATATGTACAACGTTCATCTTCACTGTCATGGTCCTTGGAAATCTGATGGAAATCCGTCGGAAATCTGATTCAAAAATGCTTCAACACAGCAGCAGTTCGGGGCATCGATCATTGAATAGATGGTACAACCCCCACATTCATTGTTTTTCCCCGGATTAGAGGGCAATGTTATGTGTATATACCACTTTTTGGACACACCCACATGTCATAGTGTTCGCTCTATATATATATATGAGGAATGTATATATGTATATTATGTATGTATATGTGTATGTATATATATATGTGTGTGTGTGTATTATATATATATGTATATATTGTGTAAACGTATATTGTATATATGTATATATACAATTGTGTACGTATATTGTTATTATATATACACATGTATATTGGATGCATATATATATATATATCCCAATTTTTCGTTTCCTGTAGAAGTGGCAGCAGCGCATCACGGTGGCAGGTTTCGCTCACCCCATGAACGTTGCCAGTGAAACGCAGGGGTCGCGTGGCGAGCTGTTTGACTGCAGTCATTGTTGCGGCGAAACTGGGGCATCACTCTCCCACTTTATGGCTGGGGAAGTTGATGATTACACAGTATAGTACTGAGGTCCATAAATAGATAAACAAATGATTCCCTGTTATGTTGACAAAATCTATACAAAATCTAATCTGGCAATGGAAAATCACCGTGTTCAAGACGCATATCATCTACAAATGGCTGAGGACCCTTATTATCACCGATCTTTTAATTGGTTTGGTGAACCGAAACCCATTTTCAAATGGTTTCCAAGATCAACTTGTGTTAAGCTCTGCAAGTCACCAATAGGCATAACTGCCTGTTGTTTTGATGGTTCAGCCCTGTCAAGCCCGTGTATTCTTGTTGTTTCAAGTATCTAAAAAGTAAACTATATTTTATTATTTTATATTTAAATAAAATATAATATATTATGTTATATTATACTATGTTATATTATATTACATTATAACATGTCATATCATATCATATCATGTTATATTATATTATACTATGTTATATTATATTATTTATTACATGATATGAAATTAAATATTATATAATGTTATATTATATATTAAATCAAATTATAAATTATAAATTATAAAATATATAATAGTACATGTTATGTTAAATCATATTATATCAAATTATATATTGTATATCTTATATTATATATTTTATTTTATTCTAGTTTATCATATTATATTTTGTTATATTAAATTGTATATATATATATTGTATTTAAATATATATATATATATATATTCTATACAATAAATCAACCATCATTTGTATATATATATGTGTGTATGTATTTATTTTTTATTTATTATATATCATTATATATATAATATTGTGAAAATAGTAAAAAAATATTATATATATACTCCATTATACTAATTATATTAAATACAATTCAAAAAATATAAACCATATATAATATAGAATAGTTAATCTATATAAAATAGAAAATATATAGCAATATATAACAATGTATATGTGTATATATATATATCAATACAATATAATATAAATATATATATATATATTAAATATATATATATAGATTAATAAATATGTATATAATATGTATCATATTGTAAATATATCATATTATATATATTCTATTTTATTATAGTATATTATATCATATTATATCATATCTTGTTTTGTTTTATTATCTATTTTATCATAGCTTATTTTGTTTTATTTTGTATTATATGATATTAAAATATATAATATCATATTATGTTAAATTATATTATATGATATTATATTATGTTAAATTATTTTATATAATATATTATATTATATTATATGTTATATGTTATATTATATTAGATTATTATCATTTATTATATTATAAATAGATAATTACATGTTTTAAAAAATATAATATATATATTAGATATATTTCATATACACCAATAGTACTCGCACGAGGCGGGGCGGAAGTTGCCTTAGGGATATACTATAAGGCCTTTCTCATCTATAGAACTTGCGTGCGCCGTGCGCCAGCCAGGCCCGTGCATGCGTGCTTTGTGCGAAGCTGTTGCAGTGTTGTTGTCGAAGAACATGACCTGCGCGCGACCCCGGCGCAACGCAACGCCAAGCGAAGACTTTCTTCACACTTCACACTGTACTCTTCACACCCCGCACTTCACACTTCACACTTGCACTTCACACTCCAAACTTCATCTCATCTCAAATCATTGAGCTCTTCTCACCTCATCTCAGCTCTTCTCATCTCATCCCATCTCTTCTCACATGTCATCTAAGCAAGTTCTTCTCAACTGTTTTCATCTCATCCGAGCACTGATCAACCTTTCTCATCTCCTCGAAGTTCGTCTCAACTCATCTCAGCTGTTCTGCACGCCAGAAATCTCTTACTGTCAGAGAGAAGTCTCTTGCACAAAAAAAAACCATTGGGCGCAGAAACTTTTGCACACAGAAGCTTGAGGCACAGATGCATTTACACAGAAAAGCCTTTACAAAATACTTTGTACTACAAAGCTTGCACAAAGCACTTCCCAGTACTACTTTGTTCTACAAAGCTTGCACAACACACTTCCCAGTACTACTTGTACTACGAAGCTTGCACAAAGCACTTCCCAGTACTACTTTGTACTACAAAGCTTGCACAACACACTTCCCAGTACTACTTTGTACTACAAAGCTTGCACAGAGTACTTCCCAGTACTTTTATGCGCTACAAAGCTTGCACAAAGCACTTCCCAGTACTACTTTGTACTACAAAGCTTGCACAAAGCACTTCCCAGTACTACTTTGTAGTACAAAGCGTGCAGCTCTTCCCAGTACTACTTTGTACTACAAAGCTTGCACAAACTATTTCCCAGTACTACTGAAGTTACTACTGTGTACTACAAAGCTTGCACAAAGCACTTCCCAGTGTTGCTGTGTACTACAAAGCTTGCACAAAGCACTCCCCAGTACTACGTTGTATTTCAAAGCTTGCACAAAGCACGTTCCAGTACTACTTTTGGCTACAAAGCTTGCACAAAGTATTTCCCAGTACTACGTTGCACTACAAAGCTTGCACAAAGAAAGCTTTTACACACAGCAAGTTCTTCTGCAGGGAAGCTTTTACACACAGCAAGCTTTTTAAACAGAGAAGCTTTTACACACAACAAGCGTTTACACAGAGAACCTTTTACACACAGCAAGCTTTTACACACAGCAAGCGTTTACACACAGAACACTTTCACACAGAGTGCTTTTACACACAGCAAGCGTTTACACACTCAGAAGCTTCTACACAGAGAAGCTTTTACACACAGCAAGCGTTTACACACAGAACACTTTAACACAGAGTGCTTTTACACATGGCAAGCGTTTACACACCCAGAAGCTTTTACACAGAGAAGCTTTTACACACAGCAAGCGCAAGCTTTTACACACAAAATCTTTTACACACAGCAAGCTTTTACAGAAAAAAGTTTTTACACAGAGAAGCTTTCTTGTATATAATGACAGCGCAAATTGGAGCTCCAAAACCGGATGGATCTCGGCGCCAAAGGGAAAAAAACACGATTTTGAAGCACTTTTTAAAAGGATTTTAAAAGGAAAATCACCAGCGCCAAAATTGAAAATCTGCTGACAAATCACTGTCGCAGCCTTGGTGCAGCCAATCCCATACTATTTACAAGATGCAGCTGCAAAAGACAATAGTATTACGCATGCAGCCGCGTAACCTTGACGCAGCCACTACAATGCGATCTGCAGACACTGAATTGCGAAACACAATAGAACTACGCGCAACAGCGTCGGAAATTGCATCTCCAAAACCGGATCTCGACGCCAAAGCGAAAAAAAAAGATTTTGAAGCAATTTTTAAAAGGAATTTTAAAAGGAAAATTGCTAGCGCCAAAATTGAGAAAATCTGCTGACAAATCACTGTCGCAGCCTTGGTGGAGCCACTCCAATACTATTTACGAGATCCAGCTGCAAAAGACAAAAGTATTACGCATGCAGCCGTGGCACCAAGCAACCTTGACGCAGCCATTCCAATGCGATCTGCAACCACAGGTTCAAGACACGCAAAGAACTACGCACACAGGAACAACCACTCGTTGCAGAACACAGAGGAAGAACCCATTAAGCTCGGAACGACCGCAGCCGCACCCGCCGCACACAGGAGGTACCTTTCATCGCCGGCTGCAGCCACTTTACATGGAAAAATACACGGTTTCGTGCTCCGGCTTCCTCCCAACACAAGCCCCGTGCAACATTCATGCAGCCATTACAATACGTTTCGCAGCATCACGTAGCAAACCTGCATCTCTCTACGCACATGGCAAGACCAGATGACAACAATCATACAGCCATCACACCAGTGTATTGTTGTGTGATGTCAAGTCTCACACAACAGTCTCACACCGCACTTCATTGAGGGTATTGGGTCTGACACCACAGTCTCACACCACCCTTCATTGAGTGTATTGCTATGTGATGTCTAGTCTCACACCACAGTCTCACACCACCCTTCATTGAGTGTATCGTTATGTGATGTCAAGTCTCACACCACCCTTCATTGAGTGTATTGTTACAGGTAAAAGTCATCCGCAACTCGGAAGATTGCTTCCCAACTTCCTTTGATTATATATATATATACATACATTGTAAACCTATCCATTTCTGACGGTTTACCAAAATCCCCAGTTACCCCGCTACGGATGCCCAGTCATTACGGCAGCAACAACTGCGACTCATCCAGTTCGATGTCTTCCAAGCAAAGGGCCTGACTCAAAAAATCGATGGCGTTGGTATCATATGTATATACATATATGATCATATAATATCATATATGGGTGTAATGTAGATATGTATTATTTGTATATAATATTATATGGGTGTAATTATGTATATGATCATTGCATCAGTTGATATCTACATATATGTATATTGATTATATGGGTGTAATATAATGTATCTAATGTAGAAATATAAATTGAGATATAATTTGTGTAATAGGTAGATCTACAACTACAGCATGTGCATCTGTATACAATGTAATGAGTAAATATTCGGCCAGGAATGTGTACGCGTATATTTTTGATTATACGTCAATGGGTGGGTGGCGTATTCAAATGGGTTTGTAATATGTATAATTTAATGCACGTTCAATGGGAATGTCAGATCAATCAATGGGTATATCAACTCTGGGTATACGGAATCACCTATAGGTTTTCACTGATACCCTGCGTTTCACATCCCAAACATGAATGGAATCTCTTTTGGGATGTGAACAACTCCTTGTTTGGCGGTGGATACCCGCCATCCCGTGGCCTGACTCCACGCAATGAGGTCCTGGGAAAATGTCGTCGGCGATTTCCCCATGTGGATCATGCCCTGGTAGAATTTCTTCACACCAAAAGCTGGTACTTATGGATGCTCCCGTTCATCCCCCCAGACTTTTTCCGGAGAGTCTCGTGAATTCAGCAGCCGTTTCCAATGGTTGGTTTCCAGTAGGCCCTGTGCCGCCTCCTCTTCGCAATCCACAGGCAAATCGGTGGCGACAATCTCTTCGTTCCTTGGTGTTCTTGGTAGAAAAGAATAAAAATCATTGGAGCCCTCATTGCAAACACGTAGAAGTGAACATGTTGGAACCCAAACCCAAGACCATTCGGCTGTCTGACTATCCTTGGCAATTGAGAAGATTTCAACCAAATCAAATTTTCATTTTTAAAAACACCTGCTGCAAACCAAAACCAAACATTCGATCCCAATCTTGAACGATTGAATATTTTCGCGCGCATTCACGTGGATTTGCTTCAATATCTAGTAAACTGTACATTGGATGCATTGGTTTCGCTAACGGTTTTGCTAGCTTTATGCCCCATGTCAGCAATCATCCAACCATCAAGCCGCACAAGAGTAGGAAGCCACCGCTCCATAGCATGCTCTGTTTTGCCACCACTTGCTTCTGTATATCGTTCGGTCATGTTGTTGAGCAGGGTTGGGATTGATCGAAACAAGCGTTGTGTGTTCAAGCAAGCACCTCGGAACCAGAACATATCACCGGCGATGATGGCCCAAATGTCGTTTGGCGGTAGCTCATCGCTATTCGTCATGACCTTCCAGGACCAGCGCATAGCATCCAAATTCTCGTGGCCAAACACCGGGCGGTATTCAGGTTGCCCAGGTTCGCATGCAAGGAGCTCACAAAAAAGACTTCCCGTATGAAATTTGGTATCCCTTCCAATCTGAGTCAAGGCACTGGGCCCAATAATGCCAACCTCAGTGTGTGTTTGGAAGTACTGAATTGCTGCTTTTGCAGTGGCCGGCGTGCCACACAAACTTTGGAGCATGTACTGGCGCCAGAGGCGTTTTGTCTTTGTATGGATCTTCAGAACGGCCTGGTACCCTCCAATGTCAGTGGCTAAAATCTGCTGAAAAAACTGTCCGAGGTCTGCTCCTCGATTCTTCAATTCTTGAACCATCACTTTGGATACACCATCAACGTCAGACAAATTCTGATAGTAAAAGCCGCTTTTTCCGTGATCATCAACCACGGTGCTCACAAATACATCCACCTGACGGGTGTGTGACTTTGCAACGTTCGAGATGCACGTGTACAAGTCTTCCCAAATCTCTGAATTATGAGTTCCAACTTGGAGGTACACGGCCACTTTCGGAGCCTGCAGCAACGACGTTTGTGTTTGAACCAAAGTATTCTCACAGTCTTCACACATTGTTGTGGCCACGTGCGCCAACAATGTGAGGAACCAAGCCGACATTATTAAAGTCATTGAAGAACGAAATGGAATGTATGTGTTTTCGATCTGCGAAATGCCTGCGGCGTCAGCAAAAGGCTGATGACAATCCCTTGAAAACATACACCAAGTCTCATGTCAAATCATGTCACTTATGGTTAAAAATTGAGAAGATGTTCATACATTTACAGGAAACTCCCATATGTCATAGGAAAAACATGGAAACGATGTTCCCTTCAACCAATCCATTGAACATATTGAGCCCCACACAGCGCAGCTGGCGGCTTTTTGAGCGCTGCCTGGACATCAAAGGATTTCAGCTCGAATATGGTCGAGATAACCATGGTTATATCTGAACAAACGTCATGTTATTATGGTTCATATGGTCAGGGTTCTTTCACTATTATGGGTCACCCATATTGGTGGCTATTCCAGATATGTCTGATATGTTGATAATCACTTGGCAATTTGCATCCTAGCATCCACCTCCAATGTTGGATCAGTGGGTAAAAGAAAGGATGCTACAAAAATATTGGCCATAATCTCACATGTTTCATGTTTATGTTATTTACGTTGTTCTCCAGAAAGTGAAAACGGAAGGCGTCCCACTTCTATCTTAGACCCAAAGATTTAAGGAAGGACTCCAACCCTTTCAGGGAACATTTATACCTGGCTGTGGCTGAGTAGCAAGCATCCTCTTTCACCTTGGTTTCCTGCTCCTATCATCAAAAACTTGGAACTTCTGGGAGTGGCGACTTCAAGATTTAAACGTTGAAACTACGAAAATTCGTCGGTTTTTTTGCCGGTTTTTGCCTGATGACCCACCTCAATGGGTGAAGGCTCCTTCAAAGCACCTGCAGGGATGAAACGGCCGGATTTCTCCAACAAAATCTGCGGGTCCAAAAATGGCCCAGTGAAAATGACATGTGACATGTCAGGCTATATATGTTCAATCAAACAACCTTGTGTTGCGGTTGAAATCTTTTTGGATCTGTAGACACTTGGAAGTGAAATTTCCCCCGAATTTGTGCAGAAATGAACTGATCATAAGCTGAATTCAGTGCCACGCAACTATCAATAATAAAGCCGTTGGTAATCAAACATCGTTGGTTGGAATTTCCTCCGCTCTTGGAACATCATCTATGCAGGGAGAAATATTGCCACTGTTTTTAGCAACTATCAGAACTATCGGACTTATCACAACTACTGAATTACTAGTATCGTTGCTTTTAGGCTTATCCATATCATTCCATATCCATATCCTATTATCATTCTCATTACTGTACTACTATTATCATCAGTTGGGTTACCAGTAGTGCCGCACAAGGCGGTGGCGGAAATTTCAAAAATGGGAAACCTATAGGAGAGGTTGGTTGTTGTGAATCACGGATGGCAGAGCGAATCCACTGATGGATCGAAAGGTGGTTGAAGTTGTGTTTTTTGGAGCTGTTGCAATGGTTGCAGCGGTCACCTCACCCACAACTGCTGGATGTAGCGTGGCGTAGTGCAGTTGCAGTTGCTGTTGTAGTTGCAGCTGTAGCTGTAGTTGTAGTGTAGTGTTGTGTAGTGGAGCTGTAGCTGTAATATAGTATACTGTAATTAGTGCAGCTGCAAGCGCAGTTGCAGTTGTAGTCGTGGTCTGGTGTAATTAGTGTAGCGTAGTGCAGTCCAATGTCGTATAGTGTTGTGTAGTGTAGTGTAGTGTAGCGTTGTGTAGTGTAATGTAGTGGTAGTTGTAGTTGTAGTTGCAGTTGCAGCTGCAGTTGTAGCTGTAGCGTAGTGCAATGTAATCAGTGTAGAGTAGTGTTGTGTAATGTAGTTTGGCTGTAGTTGTAGTTGTATTTGTAGTTGTATTTGTAGCTGTAGTGTGCTGCAGTGTAATTCAGTGTGGTGTAGTGTAGTGTAGTGTTGTTGTCATTGTAGTTGTAGTTGTGGTAGTAGCTGTTGTAGTTGTTAATGTCATTGGTGTTGTGTAGCATAATTAGATGTAATTAGCGCAGTGTAGTGTAATTAGTGTTGTGTAATGTCGCGTAGTATCTTTGTTTTTGTAGTTGTAGCAGTAGTGTAGTTTAGTGTAGCGTAGCGTAGTGTAGTGTAGTGGTAGTTGTAATTGTCTATCTGTCTATCTATCTATCTATCCATCTATCTATCTATCTGTTTGTCTGCCTGTCTGTCTCTCTGTCTAACTGTAAGCTTGAAAACGCAACAATTCTGCGAGACTTCCTTAATTTTTTGAACTTGACAACATCAAAGACGAAACAATTCTGCGAGACTTCCTTCAAAAATGGAAAGTTGAGTGCAGCGCTGACAGCCTTGTACCAATGCGTTTTGCAATTTTTCCACTCCACCTGTCTACAGTACCGCGCCTGCCACGAAAAAGTGATGCCAGGCCATACGAAGTGCTGCATCTGTCACGCAAAATCATCTTCCCAAAATCATCTTCAGGTCAGCGCCCGGACCTCCTAACAGCTCTGATGAAGATGTCTCTCGTATTGCTCCTGCCACGCGGAATGCATCTTTCCAGATCCTCTTCAAATGCCTGCCATCGTTTTTGGACATGCTACAAAACCCTCACGCTTTGCTCACTTTTGACAAGGTGCACAATCCCTTGCGCCTGCCACGCAATACGACATCTGAACGTCCAAGAGTGCTCCGAACCCGTCAGTTTTTTACACAACTGCGTGGACTTTCTCGACATCTCAACTTCCGAAACTGGTCCGAGCATGGTGTGCTTTGTACATTTTGGCTTGGAAATGTGCTTCGCGCCACAACTGCGTGCACTTTTTCATCATCTCAACTTCCAAAAGTGGTCTGGACCTGGTGTGTTTTGTACATTTTGGCTTCGAAATGTGCTTCGCACCAGAACGGCGTGCACTTTTTCGACATCACAACTTCCAAATAAGTGGTCCGACGTTGGTGTGTTTTGTACATTTTGCCACAACGGCGTGCAATTGTTCATCTCTCATCTGGCCAGCTGGCTCCGCACCCGCCGCTTTAGCAAGCCTACTTTCCGACCCTCCGGAGCCACAAATCATTGGAAAAACACAATGTTTCGCGACTTTCCTACCTTTTCGCGCACCTTGATCTTCTTTCTTCTGAGCTTTTCTCTTGTTTGATCTTCTTTCTGCTTCTCTTCTCTTCTCTGACCTTCCCATCTCTTCTTTTCATCGGTTCATATTGTCGGAAGTTTGACTTCTAAACTTCCTTCGGCTATATCCAATTATTGTGAAGTATCCCTATCAGAATTATCACCACCCAACTCACCGCTCGATTTTGTCCGCTTCTGCGCACCTTGCACCGATGTTGCCATCTCTTTGGACCTTTTAAGGTGACCCGTCCGAGGAAAACCCGGAGAGGAGCTATGGACAACCAAGAAAAGATAATGATATGATATATATATGTATATATATTATTATGTCATTATATAATCATATCATTTATAATAATATATAGTAAAATATTATTTGTATATATATATATATAAATATGTATAACTCGTGATAGCTCGTGATAAGAAAATATGTAGCGCCAAATCCCAGGGTTGTGTGGGACATTCTCCGGGGAGTGAGTTCCACCAATGCCCTTCGAAAGTCTCAGTTTTGAAGTCGCACTCTATTTGAAGGCGCATTTCACTTCGCAACTTATCATGCAATAATGATGATAGTAGGTATATATATATATTTCTTTATTTACTTATTTATCTCTCATTTGAATGTTGATACTGTTCAAATCAAAATGATCATGTTCCCATTCACCACTATCCCTGGGCTGCACCGAATCATCTCTGAGCCCTCCCGACACCGGCGAAGTCGTTGGACCCCGGCCCTCCAGAGGTTGCAATTTCCTTGGCAGACCATGAGGATACCCATCCCTTTATCCAGAAATGATACCAGAAATGATCTGGTACTATGATGTAATATAGTGGATTTTGTTCTTCGGTTTGCTCATTATAGGCTGAAATCTCAGTGGCAATTATGTTTCACAATTTCACCGGGCATTTTTTCAAGGAAGAAACTTATCACCAAATATAGGACAAGGTATAGTATGTATATGTGTGTGTATATATATATACATATATACATGGTCTCATGTTCCGTGTTCCTACCCCCCCATGGTATGGGTCCCCAGGTAGCACCCCCTTCCCTTCTATTTGCAAGCTATTGGCCTAACATCCATACAATACCAACCATTCATGCCATACATACCATACCTACCAAACATACCATACATTCCAAACATGCCATACCAGACCGACCATAGTCACCATACATACCGTCATATCAAACATACCATACCCAACATACTTTATACCACACCTACCATCCATACAATACCAACCATACATCCCATACATACCATACCTGCCATACGCACCAAACATACCATACATTCCAAACATACCATACTTACCAAACCAACCATACATGCCAAACATACCATACACATCAAACATACCGTACATGAGATCATTACATACCATACTCACCTTACCCACCATGCTATATATATTGTCATACATACACTACACCCCGCACCACACACACCCCACCACACCACAGGGGGGGGAGGGGGACAGTACTATGGCTGACCCATGACCATGGCCCGGGGGGTTGGATCGCTGGACCATATTATATGTATATTATATTATATATATATATACAAATTTTATATGATATATATATAATATATATTAAATATCAAAAAATATGTGTATATATATATATGTATTATAAATATATTATATTGTATTTCATATATATATATATATTAAAATAAATATTGTATATATAAAATAGTTGATTTATATATCGTTTATATTAAAAAAAATATATTTTATTATATATATTATATATAGTATATTTTGTAATTTATATTTTAAATATTATATATATATTATATTAAATATATATTTTATATTATAAATATTAAGTATTATATGGTATCTATATTATATTAATATTGTACATTATATACTATCTATGTTTTATATATATATATATTATATATATATATTATATATGTTATCTATGTTGTAATATATTAAATATATTATATACGTTATAGATTTCATATTCTCTATCTGTTAAAAACATATTAGATATATTATATATATATATTATCTATATTATATACTATATTATATATATATATATATTATCTATGTGATATATTTTATGATAAATATATACATATATATATACATATGTATATGGGTTTCCTGATGTTTCCTCCAAATCTACCCGACTGACCGGTGAAAATCTGAGGTCAAAACCCCCAGCTGAAGCTTTTGGGAAGGTCACCTGTGATTCACACTGCCGAGGAAACTGATGGGAAAATGGTGGGAAATCTTGGGAAAATGACCCGAAAAAATATTGGGGAAATGGCCATATATTTATGTATATATACATTATATATATATATGTATATATATATGTATATATATATATATGTATATATATATATATGTGTATATATATATACACGTATGTATATATGTATTTATGTATGTATATATATATATATATGTATATATATATGTATATATATATGCATATATAAAGTCACACAGCCAATAGCAATGACAACCATGTGTGTTGATGAGTCTAAAGTCAGTTTAATGATCATGACTCGGAAGTTTCGAATGCAAGACCAATGTTCAGACGCTTCGAATATGACCAATGATGCCAGTGAAATTCCATGACCAAGTGGTAAGCATGGGCAAACATGCCAAAGACAGGAAAAGTGGGAAAACTCCAAGAGTCACTGCCGGGATGCCCAGAGTGGTCATGAAAAATTGGCAGGGCGGTTTCACAGGACTCATCATGCCTCACATTTTTTATAGAGACCGATAAGGGAAATGTGCAGCAGCCCCCTATCATCTCAAGGCAGTTTACAATATGACGTCCTGATGTCATAATTAAAGGACCGGATAACCCCACAAGGCAACTTCTTCCAAGAATGAGCACCAAATGTTGTAGCGGGGACGGGGAAAGAAGGAAAGACAAAGGAGGTGGTGGAGGATCGAGAAGTAAAACAAAGTTGTGTGTGACAAAGCCGTATGCGAAAGATGGTGTGTGACAAAGAAAGATGGTGTGTGTGACAAAGCTGTGTGTGAAAGATGGTGTGTGACAAAGTGGTGTGTGAGAGATGGTGTGGCGAAGATGGTGTGTGACAAAGTTGTGTGTGAGAGATGGTGTAATGAAAGATGGTGTGTGACAAAGTTGTGTGTGTGAAAGATGGTGTGCCAAAGACGATGGGTGACAAAGTGGAGTGTGAAAGATGGTGTGTCAAAGGTGGTGTGAAAGATGGTGTGTGACAAAGATGGTGTGTGAAAGATGGTGTGTGAAAGATGGTGTGTGAAAGAGGGTGTGTCAAAGATGGTGTGTGAAAGATGGTGTGTGACAAAGTTGTGTGTGAAAGATGGTGTGTGACAAAAATGGTGTGTCAAAGATGTGTGTGAAAGATGGTGTGTGACAAAGCGGTGTGTGAAAGATGGTGTGTGACAAAGATGTGTGTGAAAGATGGTGTGTGTGACAAAGTTGTGTGTGTGTGACAAAGTTGTGTGAAAGATGCTGTGTGACAAAGATGTGTGTGAAAGATGGTGTGTGCCAAAGATGTGTGTGAAAGGTTGTGTTTGACAAAGTTGTGTGTGACAAAGTTGTGTGTGAAAGATGGTGTGTGACAAAGATGTGTGTGAAAGATGGTGTGTGACAAAGTGGTGTGTGAAAGATGGTATGTGACAAAGATGTGTGTGTGTGTGAAAGATGGCGTTGGACAAAGTTGTGTGTGTGACAAAGTTGTGTGTCAAAGATGGTGTGTGACAAAGATGGTGTGTCAAAGAGGGTGTGTCAAAGATGGTGTGTGACAAAGATGGTGTGTCAAAGAGGGTGTGTGAAAGTTGGTGTGTGTGTGAAAGATGGTGTGTGACAAAGCGGTGTGTGAAAGATGGTGTGTGTGACAAAGTGGTGTGTTAAAGAGGGTGTGTCAAAGATGGTGTGTGTGTGTGTTGTGGTGTGTGTTGTGTTGTGTGTTGTGTGTTGTGTGTTGTGTGTTGTGTGTTGTGTGTTGTGTGTTGTGTGTGTGTTGTGTGTTGTG
>CAMXCT020004335.1:181058-236058 GCA_947184155.2 Cladocopium goreaui
ACCAACAGCGAACAACGGCGACCAACGGCGACCAAGCGCGCCACCAAGTGCAACAAGTGCTACGCCTGCCACGCCAAACGCAGGTAGTGCCATGCCTGCCACGCGGCGCGGCACCCCGGGCGACCAACAGCGAACAACGGCGACCAACGGCGACCAAGCGCGCCACCAAGTGCAACAAGTGCTACGCCTGCCACGCCAAACGCAGGTAGTGCCATGCCTGCCACGCGGCGCGGCACCCCGGGCGACCAACAGCGAACAACGGCGACCAACGGCGACCAAGCGCGCCACCAAGTGCAACAAGTGCCACGCCTGCCACGCCAAACGCAGGTAGATGTCTCCAAGTGCCACGCCTGCCACGCCCAACACAAGTAGATGTCTCCAAGCGCCACACCTGCCACGTGAAACGAAGGTTGATGTCTCCAAGTACAAGATGGTGTGTGACAAAGATGTGTGTGAAAGATGGCGTGTGACAAAGATGTGTGTGAAAGATGGTGTTTGACAAAGTTGTGTGTGACAAACATGTGTGTGAAAGATGGTGTTTGACAAAGTTGTGTGTGTGACAAAGTGGAGTGTGAAATATGGTGTGTGACAAAGATGTGTGTGAAAGATGGTGTTTGACAAAGTTGTGTGTGACATAGTGGAGTGTAAAAGATGGTGTGTGCGAAAGATGGTTTGTGACAAAGATGTGTGTGAAAGATGGTGTGTGTGTGTGTGTGAAAGATGGTGAAAGATGGTGTGTGACAAAGATGTGTGTGAAAGATGGTGTGCGTGACAAAATTGTATGTGTGTGTGAAAGATGGTGTGTGACAAAGATGTGTGTGAAAGATGGTGGGTGACAAAGTGGTGTGTGAAAGATGGTGGGTGACAAAGATCTGTATGACAAAGTTGTGTGCGACAAAGTTGTGTGTGAAAGATGGTGGGTGACAAAGCGGTGTGTGAAAGATAGTGTTTGTCAAAGTAGTGTGTGCCGGAGGCGGAGGCGGCGGAGGAGGAGGGCGGGATACAGAATCAAAAACAAGAACCCCACACGAAGATGTGGGGAAAATCACCATTGATGGCAGAACTGAAAATAGGTGAGAGTATTCAACTACCCACGTTGACCCGGCGAAAGTACCAAGTGGCTTTGTCTGAAAATAGACTACCCCAAATTTTCATGATTCATCACCATGTTCCGTACCAAAATAACTATTTTGGGGGCATACCCAAATTTTTGGGCTCCCCAAAATCCATCAAAATCCATTGTTCATTGGTGAAATATGGTCAACTCCCACTTGTTCATCGTCAAATCCCAGGGTTTCAGCATGTTTGTCATGGCCCATCAACCACCAGCTGAAAAATAGGGCCTCGAAAAAGTTGCCGCGTCGCTTCAACGTCCTGACGCATCTGAGCCTTGGGGATCATCCAGTCGTCACAGCCATGGATAACCACGACTTAGTATTGAAACCCATGGTGACTTGGGGATCCACCATTTTAAGAAACATTGAAAAAGAAACCAGCCATCTCAAGTGATTGGATTGTCTTACCAGAAGAAACATCCCCAAGATCAACAATCTCAAAGTCAATCCGGCCGCCTTCATTGCTTAAAAGACGCAATACACATGCGGAATTTGAACCTCATCCCGTCTCACTTGAAGAATCTGTTCAATACATCCTCAATCCATATCGCCTCAACAATTTTCTGACATTCTTTGTGGCATTCTATCTGACATATATTCTGACATTCTATCCGACATCCTATGTGACATCTTGCACTCGCTATTGAGGTCCCAACAGTGCCCACTGAGATCTGGCTCTCGCAGTTGAGCTCCCGCAGTGCCCACTGAGCTCTGGCGCTCGCGGTTGAGGTCCGGCGTGACCACTGAGATCTGGCACTTGCAGTTGAGGTCCGGCAGTGGTCACTGAGCTCTGGAGCTCGCTGTTGAGGAGGCGGAGGTGATACCTCTGATAAAATCTAGAGACCCTCGCCTGGCAGGTGGGGAAAAACACCCAGGTTGATGACCATAGGTGGTGAAACTACCCTTTGTTTGGTGATTCTCAAAATTGATCATGGGGTCCCACATAAATTCGGGCTTCTATGGAACCTCCCCTGGAGCTCCCCACGATCCAAGTGGGCATATGCCCTGCTGGTTTTGGAGGCAGTTCGCGCCAGGGTGGGGTCTCGGCCTCGTCCCCGACACAAGTTTGATCGGTAGATGAAACGGTGGAAGGGGATGACCATCTAGATGGATATATAGATGGCGAACCAGGTGGCCTGAGGGTCTATATATATATATGTGTGTGTATATATATATATAATTAAAAATATTAATATTTATTATATATGTGTGTGTATATATATAATTCTATATAATTGTAAATATATATATATGTATATAATTATATATATGTATATAATTATATATATATGTATACAATTATATATATAATATGTTCTTCAAAAAATCAACAGCTTTTGAGAGATGTTGAAAAACTGGTTGCAAACCATATGCCCTGACAGCTCTGGTTGCATTGTGGTTCCTTTGCCTACTTCAGTCAGATAGATAGATGCAGATACAGATGCAGATTTACATGTAGATATAGATGTAGGTATACATATAGATGTAGATATAGATGTAGGTATATATATAGATGTAGATATATGTAGGTATAGATATAGATGTAGATATAGATGTAGGTATAGATATAGATGTGGATATAGGTGTAGGTGCAGGTATAGATATGTGTAGATAGATGTAGATAGATGTAGATTGATGTAGATAGATGTAGATTGATGTGGATTGATGCAGATATATAGATGCAGATGCCATGTAGTAGATAGAAGTAGAAAGAAGTAGATATGGATATAGATATGGATTTAGAGTGGTGTAGGTATTTATATGGACATCTTGGTATTGATATGGACATAGATATGTAAAGATAAATAATACATTTGTGGTTGTATATGATACATACACGTACAATACATATGTATTTGTAAATACGGTCTAACACTATTTCTCTCCATTTGTACAATTTGCCATGACCTTCGAACAACCTGGGGCCTATGGTGCCTATGGTGCATCATTGCGGCTGACGCTATAGAACTGATCCCGCTGGGCTACAACCAGCACAAGTTGGCCTTGACCCAACGAAGGGTACGGGATATCCAAAGGTACATAAAATGAGTTTTGAAGATGTTTGAAGTGATACTTGATAAACCAATCTCAGCAGAACCATGCATAAATGAAACACGTCAAGCGGGTTCTTTTCGCGTATATGCACATCGAATAGGTAAATCATCATGTTTATCCTCTGTAAATGGGCCATGGCTTTCATAGCCATGTTAGATCACCAAAGGGGAAACCTAATCATTCATCATCATCCACTTATAACCCCCATAGTTTTGATATGTTAAACCGTTAAACTCCTATGACGAAATGACGCCATGATCATCAACCAACGAATGTTTTCATATCCGGTGCCCACTGGGTCCTCCCACCAACCGCGGCGCAGCCGCCGCGCGATGCCTTTGCGCGGCACGGTCCGAGTGCGGCCGCGCGGTTCCACTTCCGGCGCCGCTGCCGTCGGCTGCCGCGGGCGGGGTGGGCGGCACCGAAGACCTTGGCAGTTCGATGCTTAGCCACTGGATAAATTGATGGTATATTGATTAGTAGTGGTCATGGTGTGTTGATTCCAATCAAAATTGAATTGCTGTAATTAAGTTATCACATCTATTGAAATGTCCGTTGTGATTTGTGATCCACTAAATGTTTTTGATGCTGGAGCCAATTTCGATCAATGGTATTCAAACTTGGGGTACCATGGGGTACCTGTGGGTTGCCTGACTCAATGTTGGATGATTTGGGGGTCCCACATGTTTGAAAAATCTTCATATATCTGGCTGAATTATAACAACAATGACCATAAAATCAAGCCATTTTGGGATAGTTGCCCTTACTCACTGATATTTCTACAGCTTCTTGTAATTACCCAGATCCTGTGCATGTAGGCAGACTGGCATTTACATACGTATATATATATATAATATAATATATGTAATCCAAGGAAATTTCGAAGTCAAACTTCCGACAATATGGACAGATGAAAAGCAGAGATGGGAAGAGTCAGAGAAGAGAAGAGAAGAAGAAAGAAGATCAAAAAAGAGAAAGTCTCAGAAGAAAGAAGATCCAGGTGCGCGGAAAGGTAGGAAGTCGCGAAACCCTGTGTTTTTCCAATGATTTGTGGCTCCGGAGGGTCGAAAAGTAGGCTCCCTAAAGCGGCAGGTGCAGACGCGCTACCAGCCGCAGGCGCTGCAGGCCCTTTCTTTGCGGCCAGGCTGGGACCCACAGCCGCAAGCTTCGCCTTTGCTTCTTTGCGCGTCGGACTCTCGTCTCGGCGTCCCTCATCTCTCTTCTTCTTTGGCGAGCTCTTCTTGCAAACAGTACCTCCTTTTGGCGGTTCTCCTGCTGGGCTGGTTGCGCTACTGGAACCCGGTTTTTCTTGTTGTCTCGGTCGCTTTCCTCACCGGTTCAGGAATGGGACTTGGGCCTGGGCGAGCCGTCACTGAAGGAGCGCTTTCAGCCGCAACCTCGGAAATCGGAACCTTGTCGTCCGGTGGAGCTGTACTTGCCACACCCCCTTCTCAGGTGACTGTTCCGGACCTGGTTCGGAGCTTTCCAGCCTCTCGTCTCCCGTGTTACGTGCCTCCTCTGCTCCTGACAGCGGCGTTTCCGCCCGCACAGGTCTTTCTCGGTCCTCCTCCTACCCCTACTCCTACTCCTACTCCTACTTCCACTCCCACTACCACTACCACTACTACTACTCCTTCTCCTACTCCTACTCCTACTAATACTCCTACTACTACTCCTACTACTACTCCTACTACTACTACTACTACTGCTGCTGCTACTACTGCTTCTCCTCCTGCTACTACTACTAGTACTACAACTACAACTACAACTACTACTACTACTACTACTACTACTACTACTACTACTACTACTACTACTACTACTACTTAACAACAACAACAACAACAACAACGACGACATCAACTACTACTACTGCTACTACTACTACTACTACCACCACTACTACTACTACTACCACCACCACCACTTACTACTACTTCTTCTTCTTCTGCTTCTTCTTCTACTACTACTACTACAACTACAGCTACACTACTACAGCTACACTACATTACACTACAATACACTCATTAAACTGCAGTACATGACAGCCACAAATACAACTACAACTACACTACATTGCGCAACACTACACTACACTAATTACATTACATTACACTACAACTGCAACTACCACTACATGGCACTACACGACACTACACTACAACTACACTACACTACTTGACACTACAATACACTAGACTACACTACACTATACCACGCTATAGTACGCAACACTACAGCACACTACAATACACTAATTACACCACACCACAACTACAACTGCAACTGCAACTACACTACACTAATTACACATTACAACTACAACTTACAACTACAACTCCACTACGCTACATTACAACTACAACTACACCTGCAACTACAACTACAACTGCACTACACCACACTACATCCAACAGTTGTGGTGAGGTGAACAGGCAACCATTGCAACCACTCCAAAAAACACAACTCCAACCACCTTTCGGTCCATCAGTGGGTTCGCTCTGCTATCTGTGAGTCACAACAACCACCTCTCCTATAGGTTTCCTATTTCTGCCACCGCTTTGTGCGGTACTACTGGTATATATATATATTATTATATACATACACAAAGTATATATATAATATAATATATTATATAATATAATATATATATAGATTATATAATATATATAATATATAATATAATATATATATAATAGATTATATAATATATATAATATATATAATATATATAATATAATATATATATAATATAATATATAATATTATATAATATATATAATATATATATAATATAATATAATATAATATATATATAATATAATATATATATAATATATAATATATATAATATATATAATATATATAATATTATATAATATATATAATATTATATATAATATTATATATAATATATATATTATATATATTAAATATATTATATATATTATATATATTATATATATTATATATATTATATATATTATATTATATATATTATATATATTATATTATATATATTATATATATTATATATATTATATATATTATATATATTATATATATTATATATTATATATATTATATATATTATATATATATCATATTATAA
Organism: Cladocopium goreaui; assembly: GCA_947184155.2. Classification (NCBI taxonomy): domain Eukaryota; class Dinophyceae; order Suessiales; family Symbiodiniaceae; genus Cladocopium; species Cladocopium goreaui. The sequence continues at coordinate 187,341 of CAMXCT020004335.1, forward strand.
TATATACGTATATATCATGATGGAATATGTCTCACTATGCTTACATCCCCCCATTCCAAGAAACCCAATCGTATATCACATTAATGTCCCCATTAAATCTCATGAATAGTATTAAATATCCCATCAAAACATATCAAAACCCGGTCATTGCTTATATATCCCATCAATATTCAATTACTCTCTGGTAAACTAACATAACTATGGAAAATCACCATTTTTAACCAGAAAACTCACTATAAACGGCCATTTTCAATAGCTTTTTGTATGTTTACCAGGCCGGGTAAATCCCCATGAATATCCCCGTAGATCCTCATTGGCTTGCCCGATCTGGACGCCGGACGTGCGTCGCGGCGCGGCGACCCCGGCGACCCCGTGCCGTGCACGGGGCGGGCTGCTGGCGGGCAGCGGAGGATGCCATACCGAGGGCCTAACGCAGCTGAGGTTCCGGAGGAACAGACTCAGCAACAAAAATACGATGATGATATGGATATGGATCAATAATACCTATAGATACATTTTTAATGGGATGAACATCCATTTACCAGCTATTTTGGGGTTCACTAGGTACCAGGGTTTTGACTCATAGCCATATGGATAATATGTATATATATATATGTATCAATGGTCCACCATGTATGGTATACCAATGGATAATATGTATCAAGGATGATGTAGAATTTTCCTAAAATACGATGATGTAGATGTATCACCATGTATCACCAACAAATATTGGATGATGATACGATAATATGTTTTAATTGGCAAAAATGGGTTCAAAGTCCATTGTCCTCGGCTGATTGGGAAAAGTACAGCCAAAGAACATGGAGATTATACGGACCTGGGCTGGTTGAGCCATGAAAATATGAAGTTCATTGGGACTCATGCCAATTTGTTGGGCATGGAGATGTGAATCACCAACCTACCAGTTTAGAGGAAACTCAGAAACACCCAAATCTAAGTAGTTCCCACATCCAAGCCAAAAATTGCACTTGAACTTCCCAAACATAACCCAAGAAAGGCATTTGAAACCCCATTCTAAAATATGTTGCAAGTGCCTCTCATTCCACGGAAGTTGCAGTCCCAAAAGCAGAAATGCTCACCACTTTTGGGGCGACTCCCTCTGCTACCCATCATTTCTGGCGGGAGTCGCCGTGAAGTAGCTATTCATTTGTTGGAGTTAAATAAAAGAAACCCTTGGCAGGAGATCATATATCATATATTCATACCTATATATATATTATACATAGTTGTATATGTATTTATTTATTCTCCATTGATCAAAAATGAATGGATTGTCCACCAGAAACCACCATTCACCAAGGTTTTCCCGATCCGAAATGGATGGTATGGCTTTCTTTACCCGGGTGATGTTTCGGATGAATCCTTTTTAGACGCCATACTTGGGGCTACAGTTCCATAAACCTCCCCAATGATTGAGAATATTCCATACTTGGTGGCTCATCCCACTTAGTAAGAGGGTTATAACCCCAGTGATTTACATGGGATAAGTAAGGTTAATCCACATCAATCACTGGGGTTATAACCCACTTACGATTCGTGGGATGAGCCACCAAGTACATTGAGGTATATCACTTTTTTTTTAGATCACTTCTGGCAGTTCCAGGATCTAGCCATAGTTGCAGGATTATACTTGAACCTCTGCTGATGTTTTCCCATGTTTGTGACCCACCCGTATCAACCCCCCAAGAATCCCATGGAGGTATACCCAATTTTATAAATCACAAAGACGTTCATTGTGGACCTTCTATGAATTACCCAAAGACCTATTTCCTAACCCCAACCCCCTTTGAGGGGATATTATATACTATTTATACATACAGTATATCCACCTCAAAGTCTAGTTACTTAGTTTTAATTCATGCTAAGTCCATCAATTTTCCATCTTCCCTTGAGGTTATCAACTAGTTTCAATCTCCAAAGCCTCAGCCCTGAGCATCCCCACTTGGACAACGACCGTGGCGGCCGGGCATTGGGGATGGGCGGCAAGCGCGCCGCCTGGGCGGTTGAGCGTACCCCTCTGAAAAATCATGGAGTTCGTCAATGAAATAAAAATGACATCCCATACCCTCTGGTCAACTAACAGAACTATGGAAAATCACCATTTTTAATGGGAAAATCCACTATTTCGACTGGGCCATTTTCAATAGCTATGTTAAATTAGCAGAGGGTATAAGTCTATATAATAGAAGGGCCATTTTTGACCATCATTGGGGTTGTATCATTATCTATCATTGATGAAGCCCCAACGATACATGGAAGGATGACATCCCATACATGAAATGGAAAATGTTTAGCCATGTGCAAAAAAATAAAGCCAACCAGCAATTGTTGCTGAAATCCATCTGTCAGTTCTGGCTGATAGAAATTAACCTTACAAGTTGGGCCAACGACTGGGATAGTTATCACTACAATCCTATCATTCCAGTGCATCACGACGTGAGGTCGTTACAAATCATACAGAAATAGTTGGCTTTATGAGTCGTATCTCATATGTTTCCACTTTGTCCCAACATATCCCCATGTTTTGTTGGAAAAATCTATACGTATATAATCATCTGGATGTAGATATGAGATTTAAAGAATTTGCCCAATTGACTGAGGAGTTATTGAAATATCCATATTCTATCTACTGGATTACTATGCATATATATATATATATCTTCAGTATTCAGGATATACAGTATTATCTCAGATACCTATGGATATATTATCTATGGATATCTATGGATATATACTGGATTACTATGCATATATATATATACTGTATATATGATCTCAGTTTACCCAGTTCCAAAAAGCTACTGGTGACACCATCTCACCTGCTCCCTGCGTGAAATCTCCAAGGCTCTCCTGGCTGAAAATCGCAGAAAATCCATCTGACAAAACAACTGCAAAAATGTGGATTTAACCACCAAAAATGTGACTTTTACCATGAAAAATGGGATGGTTCACACTTGGATAATGAACTGCGGTAGACCCAATCCTAACAAATGGAAGTGTGAACCATACCGCAGTAGAATGCATCAACCCGTCATCTAATCCCTGGCTAATTGAGGAGGAGGGTTATCCGCAAAATATTGAACATGTGTTACTAAAATGAATAAAATGCCGCCAATTAAACAACCCGGAGATGATTCATCTGGGATTGACATTATGAAACTCATCATTTTTGTGGTAAAGTGTTGCGTATTCTTCTATTCTCTTCACATGATATTGCTATAAAATCAGTTATTTAATCCCCATGTTGGTGTGTCAACATACCAGTTATCAGTATCCTCATTATCATGTTCATTAGCATTATCATTATAATCTATTCTCGTTTATTGTTGTCGTTATGATAGTCACATTATTACATCTCATGATCATATTTTTCCTATCATTGATCATGATAAATCATGAGAATAGTTCATAATTATCCGCATCATTATCATCTATTGTCCATGGTATTGTTGTTATCAGTATCACTCATGATCATTTGTCAATATTTATCATCTAGTCACATTGTCATTGTTATCCTCCGGGTATAGTCAAAATTACATCAGAAAATGATGATACCCTCTGGTAAACGTTTCCGTAACGAACTGGAAAATCACCATTTTTCATGGGTAAATCCACTATTTCGACTGGGCCATGTCCATCTCCATGGTCCTGTAAGACTCTTGAGCCGCTTCAGCGGGATCGGGAACATCTACTCGCGCGAAGGGCGGGAGCCTTGGCACAGCGCCCTTCAGGGAGGCGACACCCGGTTTGAAACAGCCATGGTTAGTCATGGTTAGTCTATGTTAATGGGGATAATGGCGATATTATAACCATGGTTAGTCGAATGCAAATGGAGAAGAATGGTCTTGAAATGCTGATGTTGTGGGGATTAACTATTCAAAATAGGGACTTAGCCATAAACATGGTATAAAGGTGAGATCATGGGATATTTTACCTTAGTCTATGTTGGAGATAACGATGATTTTTTTGTAGTGAGAATATGAATCACCCCAGCTGCGCCAACGTGGGAAATCCCCGAACGTTGTTTGGAGGTTTTTTCGTTCGCTGGAAGAAAAACACCTGTTTTTTGGGGGGGGACGTCCCATTGCCATGTTTGACCAGAGGGTAATCTATGTTAATCTGGTTAGTGGTTGAGCCTACCCCTCTGAAAAATATGAGTTCGCCAGCTGGGATGATGAAATTCCCGATATATGGAAAAATAAAAAATGTTCCAAACCACCAACCAGTTAATCTTAGATACCCTGCAACACCCTCAGCCTTTTACTTTTGGCTGCGCTCAGCCAATTTTCCCACATTTTGTGGCATTTTGTGGCAAATCTTCAGAAAATGAACCACTACCCTCCAGTAAATTAACATAGACCCTGGCAGATAGGGGTTGGAAGACTAGGTTCCATTAAAAATTGGTTATTTTCAGGGTCTATGTTTATTTACCACAGGGTACCTCAAGTTGGGTCATGTGAGATTTGGAGACTTGGAGTCATTTTTAGCACCGGCCAAGTGTTGATTTCCAAAACCCAAGAGGACCGATCGGATCGATTCACGGAGATGGTCAAAAAACAGGGATCTTTTAAGGGCGATATGTCGATTTCATATTTAGAAAACCACACCAGGAGTTTCACCTGGCTGGAAGATCACCCGTGATCGAAATCTGGGGATGGGTCAAAACCCCAAAATAGCTGGGATTTATGGATTTATGGATGTTCATTCCCCTAAAAATGGTATTAATAGGTATTGATCCATACCCATCTGAAAAATGATGATTATCCCATCCACAGCGCGCTTTTTGGTGCGGAGTGGCAAATCACCCTTCGACAGATCTTCACCTCAGCCAAGGCGAATCTGAGACATGCAACAATGTGTGCAATGTTTTGCTGGGTAGAAATACTGCCATGGAGGAAAAAAAACAAAGTGGTTCAATTAGCCCACTAAGGTTTAATATGTTTAATGACCAAACATCCAAGAAAGACCACCAGAATTCCCATTAAAAGAGGGAAGGTGATACCCCGCTTTTTATACGACCCTTTTGTTGACACAACGGTAGTGACTACCGCACCTGCGTCGGACTTTGCGACGAGTTTCGCCAGGTGATATTCTGGCCACACACCTGCAGCATCATCCACGCAACAGCTGAGTAAGCTGAGTATGGTAACCTGGATAAGAAATGATAAGAACCCCAAAAGTTTCTGGCTGACCCGACTTGCAATTGGTGAACATCATTCAACCACTACTAATCAAACACCTAAAAATTATGGCAATACTGAAATAAAAAAAAAACTACAGTTATGTTCCAGAGCGAAAACTCTCTTCACCAACACATCATTCACACGGATGCACCACTGGAAGGGATTGCTGTCATCATTGCTGGCAACGTCCAACCATACTTCAATGATGAACTGATGAACGAGTACATGTTCAGTAAAAAAATTGGTTTACAACATGTTACAACATATATATATATATGTATATATATATATCCCATGAAATATTGTGGAAAAATAGCGTGAAATCTCCCAAATATCCGAAGCATCTCCATCCTGCTGCGAGTTGGATCACAACCATCCAAACCCGCCTATGTACATCAACGGCAGGTCTCATTCACCATGTCGTGTGGCGCGCGGCGCGCTTGGTGGGCGTGGGCTAGTGACAACCAGTCCCTTAGTTGTATGTTTTCTGCTTACTCTGATAGCAACCCCAAAAACAAACTTTGTGCACGTGTGGAAAACAGAGTGAATCAAAGGCACTTCATTTTTAATGGCACGATGTACCATTTTGATCCATTTTGCATTGTTTTGATTGCTGCGAAACCCTCCATGAGAAGGTCCTTTTTGAAAACTCGGAAAATTGGAATTCTGCCGGCGGCGACGAGTACAACTTGCAAGGCTTTGGAAACCTGCCTGAAAAACTATGGCGAAAGTGAAAGTCATCAGCACCTAAGATTGTATCGCAAGCGATGCAAGACCACTCAGCTCTGTACTAAAGTCGTCATTATCTTTGCATCAAAGTTCATGTTAAGTGTTGGTTGATTTCCGCACAATGGGTTTTGGTCAAGACTTGAGACAAGGGGGACCATGAATTGGTCAGTTTTAGGGTGCTTGATTTTGACACACGAATTCCGTGCCTCTACTGGAGTCGCTCGAATAGTAGGAGGACACTGAGCGGCCTGCGACATGGAAGTCCCTTGAACATCATTCAAAACGACCAGCCAGGTCTGTGTTGGTTATAGCCAGCATGGAATCCCATGATGTCGTACATCACATGAGTGTGGCTTGCATCCCCTACCAGCCATCTTTAAAAATAACCGCCTCATATTTATGACCAAGTGTTGGTTCTCAAAGCCGGATTCTTGTCTATCAGTTGGTTGGAAAACAAATAGTAGCTTCTTGGGTAAGCAAACATAGATGTGCCTGAAAAAATCACCAGATTTTTTCATAGTAATACAATGTAATACATCCATAATACATCCATAATACATCCATAATACATCCATAAATGGGCCAGGTTCATCCATTTTCATCCATTTTCCACATCTATGTTCGTTTAGTGATCCTTGGCTCCCCCGTTTCAGAAAAGGATCGCCATGGCTGCGCCTCGGCCTCGAGAACGCGACCGCCGCCGTCGTCCTAGGGACACGGCCCTTTTTTGATCGGCAGTTTTTCTGTGTCAATTTTCTGTGGATTTTGATGATCAACTTTTTGATTTTTACTACGATAAACTGATGGGGAAACCGGGATGCGCGTGCGATTGTTGAGACATGCAGATGTCCATTTTGGGCACTTCTTTTCTGAGAAAATGTGGACAGTTTTTCTTTTATTTCCGCAGGTGAGCAGTGACCAGAAGCCCTGGTTGATTGGTTATTCCAGGGGTTATTGCGGAACATTATGACCCATTGTGAAAGAACCAACCAACCAATATGCTGGCATGACATTTCGGGTAGGATCTACCTACAGCCAACTACAGGAATGGCAATCTTGGGAAGCCCACATAGACATTGCACTACATGCGTAGCATGACATCACATCACGTGTTACATAAAACATTCTGCTTCATGGAATTCCGCAACCTTACCAACCAGGTTGCATTACACTAACTTTGTTATATAATATGTAATATATGTAGAAAAATCATGTTGCATCTTTCTTACCTACTTCTCTGTCTATCTATCCATCTAGACAGAGAGCAAGAATATATCATGTATATATAATAATATATATATATATGTTTCTCAATCAAACAACTCTCCTATAATTTACATGAATTTACGCCATTCCCCTTTTTTTTTCTGTGGGATTTTTAAATAACCAAAAACCACCGTGACGTATAACGCGCTGGCCCGCTGCCTCGGCTCCGCCGATGCTTGCGGCCTGGCCCAGCACGCTAGCATGATCTGAGGAGCATTGAGAAGCTGGGTCATTACTATTGTTTACTAGTGATTAATAGTGGTTAATAGTGGTTAATAGTGGTTAGCGATGTGATTAATACCTGATCTAATGAATAATATATACTGGTTGGTGGTTTTAACCCTCTGGTAATTTAACATAGCTATTATATATGGTGATTTATAGTGCATTTACCCATGAAAAATGGTGATTTTCCATAGTTACGTTTGTTTACCAGAGGGTACTACTATCAAACTGGTTGGTGGTTTTAACCATCTTGAAAAATAGGAGTTCGTCAATGGGAAGGATGACATCCCATATATGAAATGGAAAATAAAAAATGTTTGAAACCACCAACCAGTTAACAGTATAATGTATAAACCAATTGGTACAATGTGAATAATTGGTATAGTATATTGTCTAAAAACCAATTGGTATAATTGATTACCAACTAGTATTGATTGGCCACTTGGCATATATACCAATTGGTACATGAAAGTATAAGCGCTATCAATCTACTACTCAATATCTCAGTTTGCAAATGGGCTCTAGCAACCAAGAAGATTCAGGAAAAGACTAAATCTTACCACTCTTTTTGAAATGCTTTCTACTGAAATCTCTCTGTTTGGAGGTGTTATCATCATCCCATTTTGCTTGGGACTCTCATAACATCGGCACCTTCTTCCCGAGAAATCTCAGGCGCTCGCCAGCCTGGTGCGCCGGCTTGGTCATGGGTGAAGCCGGTTCCCTCTGCGAACCCGCCGTTGGTTTAGTTGATCAGTACCCTCTGGTTATGTCAGCATAGCTATTGAAAATGACCATAGAAATAGTGGATTTACCCAGCTATAAAATGGTGATGTTCCATAGTTATGTTAATTTACCAGAGGGTATTTCTACAGACTGACATGGAACCTTGGTTTCTCTCGAAGAAAACATTCAGTGGAGACCCCCTGGCCTACAGAATTGGTATCCCCAAACCAGGGAACCCTTCTTGTGACCCCATTACAACTTGGGTACAGACCAGCTTCTGACTTTGATGGTCACCCAGTAGCAATATCATGCAATATCAATATTGTACTTCAAAATGAGGCCTGCCTGTTATTCAACATGGAAGGTGCCACCTATATGAGTAGGACATCTTTCTTGGTTGAATATGGTACGTCTTTGTTTTTCCCAACCTTTGATACGTTGAATCACTAATTATCTTTCATTGGTTAGATACCCATGTTTATTGGTTAAATACTGTGTGTGTTTGAGATTGAATCCCCTACCCTTGCGCAATCAAGTTCCCTTTTGTTTACTGACTAGGGTGATAAAACCAAACCTGGCTTGTCCAAAAATAGGATCCCGGCAAAATCCCATGTTTTTTGATCACTTTCCTCATTAATCCCGTTGATATCCCATGAATATCCCCAGGTTTCATACCAGAAATACATGAATATGATTGCATAAACTTACTGGTGCTTAGTAACCAGAGAAATGAACCATAAACATCGCAAACAGATATCATGTTTATATCCCATAAACTGATGGATAAACTCAAACAGAAATGGGATAAATGAAACATAAACACCATAACCATCATACCAGAGAAATGGTCCTTAATATCCCATTCATATCCAATTCATATCCCATTTCTGGAGAAATTCAATCAGAAACGGCACCGAGATCCCCTGCGATCTGTTGGCAGATGGCCAGGTCGAACCCCCGCCGGAATCGGCCTAGAGATGCTGACCAATGGGGTAGTGGAGCTTTGATGAATATATCATCAGAATGTATACATATATACATATATATATATATACATATGTATGTATGTATGTATGTATGCATGCATGCATGTATGGATGGATGGATGGACGGATGTATGTATGAATGTATGTATGTATGTATGTATGCATGCATGTATGGATGGATGGATGGATGGATGGACGGATGTATGTATGAATGTATGTATGTATGTATGTATGTATGTATGTATGTATGCATGTATGGATGGATGGATGGATGGACGGATGTATGTATGAATGTATGTATGTATGTATGCATGTATGGATGGATGGATGGATGAATGTATGTATGTATGTATGCATGTATGGATGGATGGATGGACGGATGTATGTATGAATGTATGAATGTATGTATGTATGGATGGATGGATGGATGGATGAATGTATGTATGTATGTATGTATGTATGTATGGATGGATGGATGGATGAATGTATGTATGTATGCATGCATGGATGGATGGATGGATGGACGGATGTATGTATGAATGTATGTCTGTATGTATGGATGGATGGATGTATGGATGTATGGATGTATGGATGTACGTACGTACGTACGTACGTACGTATGTATGTATGTATACAAAGAAAGAAAAGAACCTTCTGACATCAACTTCTTTCAATTGTTGCTCGAAAAAAGACAAGGAACTGCTCATAATCTAAGAAAAATGATACACATAAATGTATACATCTAAAAATCTCCGCAAAAAAAAAGATCTAGTAACACGAGTTAGAGACAAACCTCCATAGACAATTTCATCAACTTCTCCAAAAACGGGATATCTATCCATATCATTATTATCTATCATTATCTATATATATATATACAGTAGATATAAGATATATCCATAGATAATACTCATCCCAGTCTCTGTTCTCCAAAGAATCCACTGGGGCCCAAACTCTGCGGCCCTGACGCGGCTCTCCAGTGAAGCTGAACCAGCCTCAGGGGTGCCCCTTTTTTTGGGGGGTTGGATTTGGGATTATATAAAATATTAAACATAGCTATTATATATGGTGATTTAGTTCGTGGATTTACCCATTAATAGCATGGTGATTTTCCATAGTTACGTTAGTTTACCAGAGGGCACTATTATCAAACTGGTTGGTGGTTTTAACAATCTTGAAAAATATGAGTTCGTCAATGGGAAGGATGACATCCCATATATGAAATGGAAAATAAAAAATGTTTGAAACCACCAACCAGAATATAACAAGCTAAATATTATAATTGGGCTATATTAAATTGGGCTATGAACTAAATATATCAAATATGAAATATATTGTAACTGAGCTATATGAAATATGGGATGATTGGCTTATATCGAGAATTATACTTGGTATATCCAATAACTAACTAACAAAGAGCAAATGGGATTCTAGCAATATAGCCCAGTTATAACAAACAGTAATTGGGTTATAATGTCTAATAATTGGGGTTGTTTATTTTAACTAACTAAGTGTAATTAATAATTGGATTATATCAAACATATTGTATTATCAAACAGTACTATAAATGGGCTATATTAACCAAACAGTATTTTAACTGGGCTATATTAACCAATAATAATGGATTATAGTCTAGAAAATATACTGTCTAATAGTTGGGTCAAACAAGTTTGGTGTATAACCAGTAAAATTGAATTATAGCAATAAGTACTGACTTTTATTACCAGTACTTGTTATTGTGCAAAGCCCAGTTATATACTATTGGGTGATACTGATTTTACTAGTATCATTATCATCAGAACTGGCTATAACCCAATAATCCAATGAATGTACTAGTTATACTGGGTTATAACCCGAATAATGCACAACCACTGGGAGATCATTGAACATATAGCCTATGATGATTTTGATTTATCAAATCCATGCACACCTTTAGAGACAACAAAATACAAAATCAACAAAACCGCAGCGGCTCTTGAGCGCTGCGCAAAACTCAGGGATGTTTATATAACTTGGGGCAGCATGACTTAGTAGCAAATTACATATATAATTTGTTCAGGGTAAGCCTCAAAATTACCCTCTGGTAAACTAACATAACTATGGAAAATCACCATTTTGTATGGGAAAACTCACTATAAATGGCCATTTTCAATAGCTTTTTGTATGTTTACCAGGCCGGGTATTGACCACTGGGGACCCCAGCTTCATAGTCTCCCCAGCAATTGCTGCAATACCTCGGCTGGAGGCATATCGTGGCAAAAGCATAGCTGGCTGGGTGTATCCAAATGTCTAAGGACGAACACTGAGTTTAAAGATTGAATGATGTTTTGCTTGTTTTAGATAAAGATATTAATATATATATACACAAAGATAGATAGATAGATAGATAGACAGATAGATAGATAGATAGATAGATGAGATAGAGATGTACATATAGAGATAGAGATATAGATGTAGATGTAGAGACATCAATTTGCCAAGCGCCAGATTTCCAAAACGCCCATCCCGGCGCACCATCTTCGATCGCTGGGATCGACACGACCAGCGCCGGCGAACCTCATGGGAAACACACCAACCCATGGGTTTAGTGGAGGAATAGAAATATCTATATAAATTCTATATATATATAGAATGTTCCATATATCTTTATAAATTCTATATCTATATATATATATAGAATGTTCCATAGAAATATCCCATTGAAATATACCAATATCCCATAGAAATATCTATATTCCATGACTGGGGAGATTCCATACTCGCTTAGAAAACCATCTCGAAGTAAGGTTTCGAAAAACTCCTGTGGGTTTCCCAGTGACCTATAAATAAAGATGGGACTTTCCCAGTTTTTGTTGGAAGCTATAGCCACTATAGCCTAGTTTAAACGTTTACATAGCTGTGGAAAACACACTGACTATACATGTTCCGAACGGGAAACCAGGGCTTTTCCACATGTAAACGTTTGCCCTAGCTATACCGCAGTATGTCTCAGCACGGCCCTCATTGAGTGACCGACTCGCGGCAAAGGAAACAGGTCCGGCTGGTGCCGCTGAACTCTTTCCAACATTCCTTTCCAGATTGGGTGATCGGGAAACAAAGACTGCACAACAACATGTACTAAGGAGTACTCTTTGATATCCCGAGCTGGGTGTCCATATGTTCGGTATTGTTCGGTCATCCCGGCCCACTTAAGTGCTTCACCATGGCTAGTTCACCCATGGGTTTTGGCGTTTTACGACCTCTTGGAGATGGGCCACAGCAAATGATGCCACCATGATGGATTTGGTCTGGATTTCTACCCTGCATTTCTGTGTGGATCGTGGAAAATTGACTGTTTGAAAATGGCCTCGTTTGTCTTTTGCGGTTTGAACATCTGCTATGAAGATCTGCTGTTCCGTCTGGAGAGGAAGTAGCTGCCTCTTCGCTGTAGGGCTGCATCTATCTAATCCACCAATCTATCAACCCAGGCCTATCAATCCGACTAGCAATTCTCCATCAATGAAGCATCCTTCACCCCACCAACTACCAATCACACCACTGTTTTGTATAACTTCTCAGCTCTGGTGCAAATGTTCTACTGTTCAATCCCATGATCACATAGAAAAACGTTCTACTCTGAAGCCAAGTTTTGGAGCTAAAAAAGCGGTGCATCAACATGTCTAAATTCAAACCCCGTTGTCCCGTTGTCCCTCAAGTAAGGTAAATCCACCATTTTCTCCAGTTCATTCCAGTTCTAAAGCACAAGTTTCCAATAGTTTCCAGCTTCAGAAAATCATCGTAAATCTCCCGTTCTCCACGTTTCAACCCATCCAGGTGCCAAAAATTTCTCGCACCTCGCAGTACCACAGCAAGTTGTCGGGATCCAGGTGGCCATAAACCTTTCGCCTCAGCCATAGGCGCTTGACGATGGATTGTCACTGGGGTCAACTTGATGGGTTTCTGTATGGTTTCTGTATGGTGAACCCCATGGTGAATAACATCAACAAAAGGGGAAAACCAAAAGGGGAAAACCGATTTTTGGGATGAAGAAAAATTGGATCAACGGATCAACTGGCTTTGTCATTCTGCTTGCGCAGCAAAAAAGACTCAGGATATGGATCAGATGGATCATAAGATTTCCTTGGAATTCTGAGCAAAAAAAAACTAGACATCCGGATAGCTCCAGAAAAATTGGGTGGTTTGGTCTATGAGCTGCTCATCTCGAGAGGCTGGGCCTCTGTTTTATTTGTTGGATGTTTGACCAACAGAACTAGGAGATAAGGATAGAAAAGGTAAGGAATTTTAACTTTCCCACTTGAGTGACCCAACTGAAATTGGGATTGACAGCTACAGTGGTTGGGTCAAGCACCAAGTGGCTCTTCAAAAATCATGGAAACATACTACCCATACACCAGCTAGAATTGGAAGCAGTAAAAAAATGTAAAAAAATGATGCTGGTTACTACTTCGCACTATTTGAATTTGGGATCGAAAAGTCGATAGTTTCCAAATGTTTCCACTGTAACCACTGGGAGACACTGGAGAGGCTGGCTGACATCCATCTCTGCTACCACCCGGGTAGCAGCCGTCCTGAGCGCGGCACAAACGGCATTGCTGGCAATTCAGCACTTCGTCCATCGGATGTGTGCCCTGCTTTCTCTTGGCTATCTGGGCTTCATTTTTCGGCCATGTTCAATGCGGTGCATGTTCCCCATCTGAATGAGATGCCTCATGTTTTTGACATCCCAATGGTTCCCCGGTATGTTCCGAATATTTCCATGATGCACTGTTTGATGTCTGTTTCACCACAGCCTTTCAGCTGCCGAGCATATCTTGAGGCTCATCATGACATGATGCCATGACGGTTCATCGTCTACGAAGCTTGGAACCAATGTCAAGTTAAAGGAAGCACATCTGGATGTGTCTGAAAAATGGTTCGTATACCCCTCAAATTACTGTTTTCACTGGAACCATGATGACCCATCAAATTTTGGGGTAGCCAATTTTCAGAGAAAGTAGCCATCTTGAAGGACTGACATCTCCAAAAACTCGGCATGGCTCAGTACTGCTTGATTGGGCGGTGCAACCAGCCGACCAGTTCCCTGAATCTGTGAAAGCACCCAACTGAGAGGTCCAGTCCCCACAAAGCTTCAAGCTTCCCACAAAGCTTGATTTTAGGCACCAAATCTGATCCAAAATCGTTCGAGGTCAAAATTCTGATCCCTATGATTCATCTAGGACTGGGGATATCCCATATACTCAGTCGTACTGCTTGCATAACTTCCTGGGCAATCAGGTTATTAACCAGCCATCATACCATAGAAATCACCAATTTTACTTGGCGAATGTGGTAATCCCAATGCCATAGACCAGGCATTTTTCATTGGTAAGCCATTAAGGAACCTTGCCCAGCTGAGAGTGTTGAAAAGCATGGTGAATATCCATGAAATACTGGATAGTTATTTGTTGGTTTTTTTAACATCGAGAGTGATAAATACCGTATCAATCCATATCACATACTTATGACCTCCATAGAATAATATTGATCATACTTGTATAAATACCATGACCTCCATTATAGCATAGTTGTTTTAGATCTCCAAATAGACCACCATGATGTTTTTTACTTTCACGAATCAACGGCGACACCTTTGGCGCTCGCCCTTCCTACGAGTTGTCTGGACCAATGCCCAGCCGAAATGGGGCCAACATCGCATTGTGAAGCGATGGTGATGAAAATACTCATTTTCAGATGCTACAAATTGGTAGGTGATTATGCTGCAAAACGGGGTTCCCAATTTCTATGACCAATTTCTACTGAAGGGTGATACATGGATCAAGAGTAAACTTGAGCATGTATGTGTATTCAAAATGCGACATATCGAATCGGTACCCAAGAAGGGCTCATTTCCGCAGTTCTCCTCTCTAAAGTATGCTGGAACATGCGGGCCACCACGAATAGAGTCAATGTTCCCAAAGTGAGCTTGAGGGTCATTTTTCTGCCACTGGGTATCTCTGAAGATTAGCAAAATCAGACTTTGTTCGAGGGAAATTTTGGGGTAGTCCTCATGTTAGTGTCGGATTCTTGTTGATGATGCTGCTGTTGGTAAAAGCTTGCAGCTTGTCATTTGCTTGCCACTACTTCCCGTTGCTTTCCTGTTTCGGCCAGCGCTAACTGCTTTGCAGTGGCTATCTTGCCGGGTCGTTGATGCTGTTTCGGATTGATGGTGCCAGCTGATTCTTTGACCAAGTATCATGCTATCTTGGTGCTATGATGTTGGTGAGTCCCCAAAAAACTCGTCAATATGTCAATGGCCATTCCCTTACATAGGCCTGAAAAATAGGCCTTATATATGGTAGGTACCTCCAATTTAGGTTCCTGAAATGCCCGTTCAATATGAGGAAAAGAACACCATCAACGATGGTAAAGCGACGTTAACAAATTTGAGACTCCGCGTCACAAAAAATCAGGTCTTGCTGTCGATTGACCTGCATCAACGGCGCGAAAAAATTCATCGAACCCTCTGGTAAACTAACATAACTATGGAAAATCACCATTTTTAATGGGAAAATCCACTATAAATGGTCATTTTCAATAGCTATGTTAAATTCCAGAGGGTATCATGGCTAGTCTTAGATACTCTGCATTTCTTTTAGCTGGGTACTTCATCCACCCCATGGCAAGATATTTTCAAGTACTGGGAAACCCAACCAAGGTTTACCCGGTTGATATTTCAATTTTCTGGTGGATTATAAAATGGGTCCCAGCTACAGCAGCTATGACTTAGGCTACCATCCGGGTCTCAGGGAACCTTCACTCACGCCTCAAGCGCCGAGTTCCGTTGGAGTTGCTGGAGTTTGGACCCGAAAGCCTTGGAGCATTGCCCCCCATTGATGTTTGTAGGTTTTTCTAAACCCCATGAACATCGATTAACCAACTAGTTCTAAGATGCTATGTTCACCAGAGTGAAATTGGAGTTATGTGGCCCCCAACTTAGCTGGCTATCAGGCCGCAGCGTGTAATAGGTTTTGGCAATGATATATATATATATTGATAATATCGACCTATATACCTACATATCTATACACAAACAACAGAGATGTCCTTTTGGTGTTATGATTAAGTTGTGATGGTATTACAGAAGTCCAACCTTATATTCTTTGGAACATTGTATAAATGGATTATAAATTGTTTAAGGTTTAGTATTATCTATAGTATCTATAATATCTATAATCTATTCACAATCCACAGATACCATAGAATTATATAGATACTATAGATAATACTAAACCTTAAATCATTTATAGATACTATAGATAATACTATAATTAGATACTATAGATATAATACAGTACCTTTGTTATTTTCTATTTACATAGATACTATATATACTATATATACTATAGATACTATAGATACTATAGATACTATAGATACTATAGATACTATAGATACTATAGATACTATAGATACTATAGATACTATAGATACTATATAATACTATAGATACTGTAGATACTATAGATATAATACATTAGATAATAATTAGATAATAATTAGATACAATAGATAATTATTGGCCATGTTTATTTTCCACCGGAAAAAAATCTGGTTACAGTGGTCTCAGCCAGATCTATAAAACGGCCAGGTCTCAGATGGCAAAGTTCGCAGGTCTCAGCACACAAGGTCAAGGCGTGCTCCGGCCAGGCCTCACACCTTGGGTGTCGACAAACCATGGAACTGGTGAAAGAATGGTGACCAGTATGGAATCTCCCCAGTCATATATGGATTGTATATTTCTATGGGATATTGAATATTGGGGAAAAATGGATATATTTCTATGGGATATTGGGATATTTCTATGGGATATTTCTATGGGATATTTCTATGGGATATTTCTATGGGATATTTCTATGGGATACCATCTGGCTATGACTAACAGTTTGCCATGGAAAGATCCACCATGCTATTAATAGGTAAACCATCTATTTCTATGGGCCATCTATACCATGGCTATGTTCGTCATAACCAGAGGGATTTTTGGGATCAGCCAATGTGGCCATATCTTTCAGTCATAACTGGCTGGTTTTTGTTGGGCTTTCCATAGTCATAAGGGTACCCCAAGTTATGGATGGTGAAGCATCCCACCATAAAACGGATAAAAAAATGGGGGTACCGGTACCCCCATTGAAACCTTCAATATGATTATCTATGAATCAAACATGGGGATTAGCCAATGTGGCTATAGCGGCTATATCTTTCACCAATAACTATGGTTTGTTCCTATATCGACAGTGTATAGTATCTATGGATCAATCATGGGGATACAATCAACAATCAAATATATGGCAAAAAATCAGCTATAGTTTTAAGACATAATTTGGTTATCCATATTTAACAAAATGGGTGGGTTGATGCTTAATCAAGAAAGTATGTCGACAAAATGGGATTCATGGCCAATATCATGTGGCAAACCCAGGAAGAGAAAACCACATTTCTTCAGGATGATATGGCAATGCTATGGGATAATATTCGTGTATTTCATGTCTGGACTAATCTTACTGGGATTATATTCGTGTAATCAAGTATTGTTCGGTTTTATATTAATATAAGCAGGTTTCAAAAATAATAGTTGGACTTTATCAATCCAACCATGAGAGCATTCTGATTTTGACAATCAAGTTGGGCCTACTGTAACCCTTGATCAAATATAAATTATCCGCGCTTAAAGTTACAATAAAATATTTGGATTCATAGTAGCATAACTGGCTTATTCCCCATGGGATTTCGAAATGTGTAGGTTTCTCCAAATGTTTTGATTCTCAAAATGTTTCATGATGGACGGTAATGCAAAAAGATATATGGTTTTGTCCAATGTAAGCAACAAAATATTCATAGATTGGTTCTGGGGGGTGAATGTATGTGCAGTATGTATATTGCTGGTTATGAATTTGTGATGTTCAATGTGTTTCCTTGGTGTTGCCTTTTGTGCGGTGGGTTTCTAAAGTTATTTTGATACTAAACTTTCACCCTCATTGTGTGGATTGGATGAATGCAGGTTTTGTGTTAGCGTTTTGGGTTGGTAATTAGTTCATAATGTGCTTACTAAGATATCATGCAGAAATATCAGTGTATCCTCTCCAAGTTCCTATTTCGTCTCACCACTGTTGAATACTTCTCGTCGGTGAGGGTTTCAGTTCATCTCCTTTTCGATTCCCAAGTCAAAGCGAATCGAGTATGTATGTTGAGCCTCAATCTGAGGCATGTCGAGGGCCGCATAGCGATCAGTCAGTCCCCAAAATCGAGCCGTTGAGTGTTGAAATCCATTTGAGCCGTACTGAGTCATTTCGGTGCCATTTCGCTTCGATAAGGATCTCTTGAGTTTCTAACAAAAGGCTTCGCTGAAGCTGTCCATTGACATTTGTCCGTAACTCAACAGTTTCTCATCGAACCTTCGAGTGAGCCATCCAATTTTGGGGGTAAATAATTAATTTGGGCCATCCCCATATCGACTCATGTCCTCTGACGAGATACCAAATGGTGCGGAAAACCCAAATTAACACCAAAATTCGAAGTTTTTACAGACACCCAAATGGTATATTTTGGGTGTGGAGGCTTAATTTGTTTTTCACAACTTGGTAACCCCATTTGTTGGGTTTGTCTGAATACAGGGCGGTTGATTTGTACGATTTCATTGCCACAATGGCCTTCGCTTGGGGGCCAAATCCCGAAAAAACTGTTGGTGATCTTCCATTATATCCCCACCGATCATATCAAAATATATCTTAGCTTTTTTTAATTCAATAGTTATTCCAAAAAATATATCCCCATTATACTTCAGCCAATATCAAACGTATTGGACTAATTCACTTCGTTGAATTCTTCATTACATCCCCATTATACTTCCAAACAGTATGTTCACTTATAGTAATTATATCTTAGTGATAATATCACTTATATACTTCCATTATATCCTGGGCCCTTCCTCACTTCACTTCAAAAAATCACAGCTGATCTGTGTCAAGCAGCAACCCTGCAGCTTTAGCAGCTGCACAATTGGTCACCACACCCTGAGGAGGAAACTCCTGCAGCTTGGGCGCTCAGCCGCTCTGAAAATAGGAGATGTTTAACCTGATTTAACCATCAAAATTTCATGGGATTTCATGGGATTTTTCAAATCTAAGCAACAAAAATGGTAATTTTACCCTAATCGCGTGTGTTTTGTTGCAATGGGGATCGAAGAAAAACTTCCCAAAGACCCGTCACCGTCCTCGGCGTCCTTGCAGCCCTGCAAAAAAGTGGATCCATGATGGAAAATGCCACGTCTCCAAATGGGGAAAAACACAAAAAGTCGAAAACACCATGGAAAAAGAGTAACTTTAATCAATGGGAATTTCAGGATCCTTTAAATGGATGAATATGGATGAATGATGTGGGATTATCAGACCAAATTATGACTGGATGATGTGGGATTATGTAATTTTCCAATGGTACCCTCTGGTTATTAAACGTAGCCATGGAAAATGGTCCATTTATAGATGGTTTACCTATTAAGAATGGTGATTTTCCATGGCTATGCTAAATAACCAGAGGGTAACTTTAATGCTAAGAATGTGATCATCACTAATTTTAGGGTACCGTGGTAGAATATTGTAAATATCGTGGGACTTTTATTGGGAAATATTGGGAATATGTTTGGCTGGGAGATAATCAATAGGACATTTATGGTGAATAAACATATTCCCAATAAAGGTCCCATTATCTGGCCAAAAATAAATTTATGTCCTATTGATTTGTATTGAGAGATATTGAGATTCCCTGGCCAAAAATGTATGGCCAAAACATGTTCCAACCACTGGCCAAAACCTCAAGTGGGGCACCACTTGAACGCCTTTTTTTCGGAATCCTTTAGGATGTCGTTGCAGATCCGGAAGAAATCCGAGGTTTCAGTTATCCCCATCCAGGTTGCTTGTACCTCTACATTGTTTAGGTATGTTATCAATTATCTATATACATTATATATTACATTATAGTATATCATTATATCTGATATATCTATTAACATGAGTTTTAACAGTGACCATATAATGTTATATGTATAACTATATCATAATGATACACTAATAGATGACTGGTTGGTGGTTTCAACCCCTCTGAAATGTATGTATATATATATATATATTGGTTTATATATTGGTAGATTATCCATTTATTTACTATATATATCATATAAATCCATAATGATACACTAATATATGATGTTTATATCATATATATATAGTCATTGGATTGGTTTAAGGGAAAATTTACAGGAAACCATGGTTTTTCAAATATAGGGGTTTCCTGTAAATTTTCCCATCATCCAATTCTATGATATAGATATCATTAATGTAGGAGATACTTCCAAACAGAGCCCTTTCGCACCTGGCAGAGTCGAGGACACCAGGACGGCATGGGATCCTGGAGCTGCAGCGAAAAAAACCATGAATTACCAGGAATTTGGAACTGGGATTCTATGGTGTTAAGTGGTTGTGAGTCAAAACCCTGGCACCCGGATGGTACCTAAAGTAGCTGGTTAATGGATGTTGATTCTTCCAAATATGGTGATAATAGGTTTTGACCCATCCCCAAGTAGCCATGGAAAAAGTAACCATGGAAAAAGTAGTAACTCCAAAAATGTAACTCTCTTCGCTATGAAATGGAAGGTGATATGGAATCCACCGAAGTTCTCGTCACATCATCTTCCGAAGTCTGGAAAATCTGCACTTCCCGACCCAAAATGTTGGACTGAAACGAATGCAAACAATCTTTCGGAAAAATGGACATCCAAATAGTTTTCACTTCTTGGCTGCTGCGGTTCAAAAAAATCCTTCTTGGCATAAAACGCTTCAATTGTTGGATGTGGTTTGGCATGTCAACCAGTAAAATTTCTGATAAATAATACACCCAGTCAACTTGACCCTAATCAAAAAATATCAAAAGGGGCTCAAACAATGAAAAAAATCTTGAAAATCCCACTGGAATCACCGTTAATGTTTCATGTTTAACCGTTTAACCCATCCATCGCCAATGAAATATGCCCATTTCTGGAGTACATCTCATGATCCCATGAAATATCCCAATTTTTCGTGGTGAAATTGCCAAGCGTCAGCTGAACTACAGCCACAGCTTACCGGGCAGAAATACGCTAGGCCGCGATAGTAGAGGGGGCTGCCTGTATCGGAGATCAATTGGAGAGGTGTTATGGTTTGTTCATGGATATATATATATATATATATATGCATATGATATGTGTATATATATGTGTATATATATGTGTGTGTGTGTGTGTGTGTCAAGCTCTGTACCGAAGAGTTCCTCACTTTTTGCGGCTGATTTCAACCAACTAGTTTTTTAACTGCTTTCTTCCATAAATTATGGATACCATTGCACCTTAATTCACAGCAGGGGGCACAAGGACCTTTGGTGAGTCTTGTGCCAATGAAGACGCTCACCTTAGGTTGTGAAAACGTACCTGCATGATGCACCTGGATGACATACCCAATATGTTGGGGTCATAGCTGGTGGTCATATTCGTATCTGTTAGTACTTTATGGGATCAGGCTAACCCAAGAACCTGCATGCCGTCATTCAGTCATTTCATGATCACTTTTGATTGAGCCGTATTGGTTTCTCTTTTAAACAACCTGACATTCAAATGTCAACGGATAAGCTTGGCCTTTTTTAACTCGGTATGGCCGAGTGATGCCTTCAATCTACCATGAGGTAATCAGACTTTGCATTCATGAAAAGAGACCGTCTTTCATGACTTCGCAAGTGTGTATTTCGGCCGTGGGATCTGTCAAAGTCCGGTCGTGATCCTGGAATTCCAGGCGTCGTATCTCCCCTGGGAGTGCGAGAATCCACAAGTGAATTTGACTCTTGAATTCAGCCACGGTGGCTCATTGCAATGATTGAACGTGTGTCTCTGACACAAAGCGTGCATTTGAGAGAATAGATCCCGGTATGCTATCCGGCAAAAATAGCTTGAATCCACTGAGTTTGAACTTGAATTTGACTTTTGACAATTTTGGCGACTGATAGTCACCAATAAGATGAATTTTCTGAATTCCACACTTGAAGCCTCAGCATTGAATTCCAAATGGATGAATTGTGTTTGTACACATGAATGCCTTTTGGTGTACAGTTGAGCAAGCAACAATACGTTATCATTTGTTAGTTGTCTAACTGATCAATCCTGGTACAGTTAGCAAGTTGTCATATTAGACAACACATTTTCCATTTTCCTTTCTCTAGATTTCTGAGCCATGTCGACTCCGGTGTATAATGTTTATTTTGTGGCCGGCAACGTGGACCCGACTCCACCTCGGCCACCCAAGGCACCGGCGAAGCCAGCAGTAAGACTGGCATTGACACCACATGCTCCTCCAGCAACTCCGGTAGTAGCCCCAGCCGCAATTCCAGGAACGATCTCCGTACCTCGTCGACCGTCAGCAGTCCAACCTCAGGTGCCGGTTGGAACAGATGATGACAAACAGGAAAGACGCACAACATCAAGTTGCTCCAGATCCAGAACAAGACGTCGTCATCGAGCATCCCATCACCGTCACCATCATCGTGATCACCATTCTCTGAGGTCCACTTCGAGATCTGAAAGAGGTAGGTCAGTTAGAACGGCTCTTTCTTCTTTCTCTCAAGCTCTCCGTCCTCCACCAGGTCAATGGGACATTCATACTGGTCTTTGGGACCCGTATGTTGGAAACATTCCTCCCAGAGCGCATGTTCTTCCTCCCAGAGTTCCTGCTCCTCCTCCCTTGAGACCGTTTTCAGCCTTCCCTCTAGTGGAGGTCGACCCACGTGTACAGCGGACTCACTTTTTCACAGCACTTGGTGTTGTATGGCGCCAAATCAGGGGCGCTGGAATAGGAAGTCAGATTTCTCCAACACTTTCGAACTTGGCCGTGACGCTTATCGAGAGACCGTGGAGCAGTACCTATCAAGAAGTTCTGACTCGACCAAATTTTCATCATCTTGCAATCAGGTACGTCGACAGCCGTTTTGTCATTGTACAGAAGCACCATCTTCAGGCTCCAGTGTTCAAAGTGTTTACAGACTTGGACTTTTATGGTAGTCCAGTCGAACTGGAGCTGGTTGCCGACAATTTTACTTCTCGGCTTTTATGTTGATGTTTCTGAAAGAACAATCATTTCAGCCGGAACCCTCCGATTGCGTTTGAGCGGACTGAAGAGTCGAGCTCATTTAATTCGTGAATATTCATTTCCGTCCTGTCAAGCACAGAGTTCGTTGCACGCACTATCTCGGTTATATGTACAGAAAGGCTTCGCTTTGTCAGATATTCACAGCGCGTTGTGGCCGACAAATACCAGCGGCGATAGGCCTTTGTGTGTAGGGTCAACCCCTGTTTCCAAGGGATTTGCGATTTTTCTGTTTTTCAGTTTTTCAATTTTTCAGTTTTAAGGCAGGGGGTCGACCCACGTGTACAGCGGACTCACTTTTTCACAGCACTTGGTGTTGTATGGCGCCAAATCAGGGGCGCTGCAATAGGAAGTCAGATTTCTCCGACACTTTCGAACTTGGCCGTGACGCTTATCGAGAGATCGTGGAGCAGTACCTATCAAGAAGTTCTGACTCAACCAAATTTTCATCATCTTGCAATCAGGTACGTCGACAGCTTTATTGTCATTGTACAGAAGCACCATCTTCAAGCTCCAGTGTTCAAAGTGTTTACAGACTTGGACTTTTATGGTAGTCCAGTCGAAATGGAGCTGGTTGCCGACAATTTTACTTCTCGGCTTTTATGTTGATGTTTCTGAAAGAACAATCATTTCAGCCGGAACCCTCCGATTGCGTTTGAGCGGACTGAAGAGTCGAGCTCATTTAATTCGCAAATATTCATTTCCGTCCTGTCAAGCACAGAGTTCGTTGCACGCACTATCTCGGTTTTCCGACAAATACCAGCGGCGATAGACCTTTTGTGGGTAGGGTCAACCCCTGTTTCCAAGGGATTTGCGATTTTTTCTGTTTTTCTGTTTTTCAATTTTTCAGTTTTAAAGCAGGGGGTCGACCCACGTGTACAGCGGACTCACTTTTTCACAGCACTTGGTGTTGTATGGCGCCAAATCAGGGGCGCTGCAATAGGAAGTCAGATTTCTCCGACACTTTCGAACTTGGCCGTGACGCTTATCGAGAGATCGTGGAGCAGTACCTATCAAGAAGTTCTGACCCAACCACATTTTCATCATCTTGCAATCAGGTACGTCGACAGCTTTTTTGTCATTGTACAGAAGCACCATCTTCAAGCTCCAGTGTTCAAAGTGTTTACAGACTTGGACTTTTATGGTAGTCCAGTCGAAATGGAGCTGGTGGCCGACAATTTTACTTCTCGGCTTTTATGTTGATGTTTCTGAAAGAACAATCATTTCAGCCGGAACCCTCCGATTGCGTTTGAGCGGACTGAAGGGTCGAGCTCATTTAATTCGTGAATATTCATTTCCGTCCTGTCAAGCACAGAGTTCGTTGCACGCACTATCTCGGTTATATGTACAGAAAGGCTTCGCTTTGTCAGATATTCACAGCGCGTTGTGGCCGACAAATACCAGCGGCGATAGGCCTTTGTGTGTAGGGTCAACCCCTGTTTCCAAGGGATTTGCGATTTTTCTGTTTTTCAGTTTTTCAATTTTTCAGTTTTAAGGCAGGGGGTCGACCCACGTGTACAGCGGACTCACTTTTTCACAGCACTTGGTGTTGTATGGCGCCAAATCAGGGGCGCTGCAATAGGAAGTCAGATTTCTCCGACACTTTCGAACTTGGCCGTGACGCTTATCGAGAGATCGTGGAGCAGTACCTATCAAGAAGTTCTGACTCAACCAAATTTTCATCATCTTGCAATCAGGTACGTCGACAGCTTTATTGTCATTGTACAGAAGCACCATCTTCAAGCTCCAGTGTTCAAAGTGTTTACAGACTTGGACTTTTATGGTAGTCCAGTCGAAATGGAGCTGGTTGCCGACAATTTTACTTCTCGGCTTTTATGTGGATGTTTCTGAAAGAACAATCATTTCAGCCGGAACCCTCCGATTGCGTTTGAGCGGACTGAAGAGTCGAGCTCATTTAATTCGTAAATATTCATTTCCGTCCTGTCAAGCACAGAGTTCGTTGCACGCACTATCTCGGTTTTCCGACAAATACCAGCGGCGATAGACCTTTGTGGGTAGGGTCAACCCCTGTTTCCAAGGGATTTGCGAATTTTTCTGTTTTTCTGTTTTTCAATTTTTCAGTTTTAAAGCAGGGGGTCGACCCACGTGTACAGCGGACTCACTTTTTCACAGCACTTGGTGTTGTATGGCGCCAAATCAGGGGCGCTGGAATAGGAAGTCAGATTTCTCCAACACTTTCGAACTTGGCCGTGACGCTTATCGAGAGACCGTGGAGCAGTACCTATCAAGAAGTTCTGACTCAACCAAATTTTCATCATCTTGCAATCAGGTACGTCGACAGCCGTTTTGTCATTGTACAGAAGCACCATCTTCAGGCTCCAGTGTTCAAAGTGTTTACAGACTTGGACTTTTATGGTAGTCCAGTCGAACTGGAGCTGGTTGCCGACAATTTTACTTCTCGGCTTTTATGTTGATGTTTCTGAAAGAACAATCATTTCAGCCGGAACCCTCCGATTGCGTTTGAGCGGACTGAAGAGTCGAGCTCATTTAATTCGTAAATATTCATTTCCGTCCTGTAAAGCACAGAGTTCGTTGCACGCACTATCTCGGTTATACGTACAGAAAGGCTTCGTTTTGTCAGATATTCACAGTGCGTTGTGGCCGACAAATACCAGCGGCGATAGGCCTTTGTGTGTAGGGTCAACCCCTGTTTCCAAGGGATTTGCGAATTTTTCTGTTTTTCTGTTTTTCAATTTTTCAGTTTTAAGGCAGGGGGTCGACCCACGTGTACAGCGGACTCACTTTTTCACAGCACTTGGTGTTGTATGGCGCCAAATCAGGGGCGCTGGAATAGGAAGTCAGATTTGTCCGACACTTTCGAACTTGGCCGTGACGCTTATCGAGAGATCGTGGAGCAGTACCTATCAAGAAGTTCTGACCCAACCAAATTTTCATCATCTTGCAATCAGGTACGTCGACAGCCGTTTTGTCATTGTACAGAAGCACCATCTTCAGGCTCCAGTGTTCCAAGTGTTTACAGACTTGGACTTTTATGGTAGTCCAGTCGAACTGGAGCTGGTTGCCGACAATTTTACTTCTCGGCTTTTATGTGATGTTTCTGAAAGAACAATCATTTCAGCCGGAACCCTCCGATTGCGTTTGAGCGGACTGAAGAGTCGAGCTCATTTAATTCGTAAATATTCATTTCCGTCCTGTCAAGCACAGAGTTCGTTGCACGCACTATCTCGGTTATATGTACAGAAAGGCTTCGCTTTGTCAGATATTCACAGTGCGTTGTGGCCGACAAATACCAGCGGCGATAGGCTTTTGTGTGTAGGGTCAACCCCTGTTTCCAAGGGGTTTGCGAATTTTCTGTTTTTCAGTTTTTCAATTTTTCAGTTTTAAGGCAGGGGGTCGACCCACGTGTATAGCGGACTCACTTTTTCACAGCACTTGGTGTTGTATGGCGCCAAATCAGGGGCGCTGGAATAGGAAGTCAGATTTCTCCAACACTTTCGAACTTGGCCGTGACGCTTATCGAGAGATCGTGGAGCAGTACCTATCAAGAAGTTCTGACCCAACCAAATTTTCATCATCTTGCAATCAGGTACGTCGACAGCCGTTTTGTCATTGTACAGAAGCACCATCTTCATGCTCCAGTGTTTAAAGTGTTTACAGACTTGGACTTTTATGGCAGTCCAGTCGAAATGGAGCTGGTTGCCGACAATTTTACTTCTCGGCTTTTATGTAGATGTTTCTGAAAGAACAATCATTTCAGCCGGAACCCTCCGATTGCGTTTGAGCGGACTGAAGAGTCGAGCTCATTTAATTTGTAAATATTCATTTCCGTCCTGTATAAAGCACAGAGTTCGTTGCACGCACTATCTTGGTTATATGTACAGAAAGGCTTCGCTTTGTCAGATATTCGCAGTGCGTTGTGGCCGACAAATACCAGCGGCGATAGGCCTTTGTGTGTAGAGTCAACCCCTGTTTCCAAGGGATTTGCGTTTTTTTTTTTTCTTTCTCCTGTTTTTCTGTTTTTCCATTTTTCAGTTTTAAGGCAGGGGGTCGACCCACGTGTACAGCGGACTCACTTTTTCACAGCACTTGGTGTTGTATGGCGCCAAATCAGGGGCGCTGGAATAGGAAGTCAGATTTGTCCGACACTTTCGAACTTGGCCGTGACGCTTATCGAGAGATCGTGGAGCAGTACCTATCAAGAAGTTCTGACCCAACCAAATTTTCATCATCTTGCAATCAGGTACGTCGACAGCCGTTTTGTCATTGTACAGAAGCACCATCTTCAGGCTCCAGTGTTCCAAGTGTTTACAGACTTGGACTTTTATGTTAGTCCAGTCGAACTGGAGCTGGTTGCCGACAATTTTACTTCTCGGCTTTTATGCTGATGTTTCTGAAAGAACAATCATTTCAGCCGGAACCCTCCGATTGCGTTTGAGCGGACTGAAGAGTCGAGCTCATTTAATTCGTAAATATTCATTTCCGTCCTGTCAAGCACAGAGTTCGTTGCACGCACTATCTCGGTTATATGTACAGAAAGGCTTCTGTTCACAAGATATGTGGACAACAGATTCATTTTGTTTGACCACCGTTTTCGCTCCGCACTGCCCATGCGAGTGCTTTCCGATTGTTTCTTTTATCAAGCGCCGGTGGAGTTGGAAACCGTCCAAGATGGTACACTCCTTGGGTTCACCATTGACGTAGTGCAACGAACCGTAAGGTACCAAGTACCTCCACTATGGGAAATTCGTCATCTCCATTCTGCTGGCAGCATGCGTCTCCGCTTGTCCGGACTAAAGTCCCGTGCAACCTTAATTCGCAGATACACGTTTCCCAAAGAATTTGTCCGTGATGATCTCAACCAACTCATTCAGCTGTATGTACAGAAAGGGTTCTCCAAAACAGACTGCCAACGCGTCCTGTACAGAAGGCAGTTCAAGCATACCTAACCTTTTGGCTGTGGCAAAAATATTTACTGACACGCTGATGAGGTTGCAAATGTTCCTCTGCGGTTTTTTCACAAATCTCTTGATGATGTCTTCCATTCTCGCCTTTAAAGGAATACAAGCCCGGCTACGTGCCTTTTTGTGTGTGTCAAGCTCTGTACCGAAGAGTTCCTCACTTTTTGCGGCTGATTTCAACCAACTAGTTTTTTAACTGCTTTCTTCCATAAATTATGGATACCATTGCACCTTAATTCACAGCAGGGGGCACAAGGACCTTTGGTGAGTCTTGTGCCAATGAAGACGCTCACCTTAGGTTGTGAAAACGTACCTGCATGATGCACCTGGATGACATACCCAATATGTTGGGGTCATAGCTGGTGGTCATATTCGTATCTGTTAGTACTTTATGGGATCAGGCTAACCCAAGAACCTGCATGCCGTCATTCAGTCATTTCATGATCACTTTTGATTGAGCCGTATTGGTTTCTCTTTTAAACAACCTGACATTCAAATGTCAACGGATAAGCTTGGCCTTTTTTAACTCGGTATGGCCGAGTGATGCCTTCAATCTACCATGAGGTAATCAGACTTTGCATTCATGAAAAGAGACCGTCTTTCATGACTTCGCAAGTGTGTGTGGATATATGTATATATGGATGTATGTGGAGAGGTTTATTGGGTGATATAATTGAAATATGGTTGTGAGTCAAAACCCTGGCACCCGGATGGTACCTAAAATAGCTGGTTAATGGATGTTGATTCTTCCAAATATGGTAATAATAGGTTTTGACCCATCCCCGTATAATACGGATACCAATTAATGAGTAGGATAGGTTTAGGGTGATAATCATAATATGGTTAATATCTATGTAATGGTAACCCAATAGAATATGTGGATATATGGATATATAAGAACCAAGAATATGATGAATACCCAGCTTGATTGAGGGTGCTTACCCCCAAATAGTGATACTCTGCTACTAGTTGATTGCCCCAAAAGGCCCAATGTTTCACAGCCCAGTGGCTTCGCGTTTTCCGGGGTTGACGCTACCGATTTCAAAAAACAGGGTTACGAGTATAACTAGGAATATAGTACAAATCTCAACGGATTGGTTTAAGGGAAAATCTTCACCGGAAACCATGGATTTTCCCATGAAGATCATGGGGCTTTCCGGTTTCATTGAAAATCATCACTGGCCATGATTTTGGTATGGCCACAATGCATCACGGCCATTGGTTTTTCGCGGTTACAGGCAGGTTGGTGCCTTGGATTCCTGCGAAGCCCAGCCACTTTGAAAGGGATAAACTCGCTAGGGGATCCCTAGCAAATCGCCATGGCTTTCGAAGCATCCCCAGTCATGGTAGGTAAACATTCATGTTTATTATGAAGGGTTGCCCCACACTACAAAAATCATGAAGGGTTTTGAACCATGTGAAGCAACAGAAGATGCGGAAAGATCGATTAAAACAAAAGCGGCTTCAAACAAAGGGTCGATGTAATCAAGAAAACACAGCCCCAGAACACTTGGTGGATCCTGGTCGAAAACGTTTGATCATATGAGCAGTGTTCAAAATCCCGTTAAATATCATTCCATTTAATCCTGGTTGGTTGAGAAAGGGATTCCCCGTTCTTGGATTATTGTAATCCCCAACATATTATATGAAGGGTAGTTTTTCATCCCCCAACTAATCATCAACCAACAGGGGTAGATCGCAGCCACTGCTAAAAAATGGAGATCAATGGAGGTTTGAGTGGGAAAAACATCAATGGAAGATGATCCTATGCCATCATTGCCAGAGGATGCCAGAGGCCTATTCTGGTCAGGGTTATGTTGGGTGATGTCTTCCAGCCAGCTTCCAACTTTCAAAAGTTCCGTAAACCCATGGGCCCATGGGTTTTCAGACAAACCATCCCCATTTAGCACAGCAGAAATGGATAGAAATGGGTGGAATTTCCAGCCCCCTTTCCACCATCCCCCAGTTTTTTTCGGATGGTTCACCTTCGCAAAACTTGGTATTGAAGACGATATCCTCGCCCCAAGGAATCACCTGCAATCCTGCAATTTCTGCCGTGTCCAATAAGGATGGTCTTTGGGAAGCCCGGCAGATGGGTGGTTCATCTCAGCAATTTTTGATGGGTGGCAGGTGGGCACAGAAACATGGCACCAGAAATCTACCATCTGGTTATGACTAACATAGCCATGGAAAATGACAATTTTCAATAGGTAAACATAGGTAAACCATCTATAAATGGGCCATTTTCCATGGCTATGTTAAATAACCAGAGGGTAATATATATATTATATGATATATAATTATGTATATATGATATTATCGAGATTCTTGGATCATGAAGGATCCATAATATGTCATTCATATAACGATATTAGTATATATCCATATATCCACAGATGGTTTTTTGGGTTTTTGGAAAAATACAGACTATGGGGGATCAGGCCCGCTAAGGTTTGCGAAGCCTCAAAGCTGCAAAGCCTCTTTGGCGCTTCACGCCTCAAAGCTTCAAAGCCTCAAAGCTGCAAAGCCTCTTTGGCGCCTCACGCCTCAAAGCTCCAAAGCCTCTCTGGCGCCTCACGCCTCAAAGCCTCAAAGCTGCAAAGCCTCTTTGGCGCCTCACGCTTCAAAGCCTCAAAGCCTCAAAGCTGCAAAGCCTCTTTGGCGCCTCACGCTTCAAAGCCTCAAAGCCTCAAAGCCTGAACGCTTGGATGCTTTGGCGCTTTGGCGCTTTGGCGCTTTGGCGCTTGGCGGCTCTTTCAGGCTTTGGCGCTTCTTGGCGCTTTTCCGACGCCTCAAAGCCTCAAAGCCTGAACGCTTGGATGCTGTGGCGCTTTGGCGCTTTGGCGCTTGGCGGCTCTTGCACGCTTTGGCGCTTCTTGACGCTTTTCCGACGCCTCAAAGCCTCAAAGCCTCAAAGCCTGAACGCTTGGATGCTTTGGCGCTTTGGCGCGTGTCCTACGCCTCAAAGCCTCAAAGCCTCAAAGCCTGAACGCTTGGATGCTTTGGCGCTTTGGCGCTTTGGCGCTTGGCGATTTGGCGCTTTGGCGCTTGGCGCTTTGGCGCTTTGGCGCTTGATGCTTTGGTGCCTCTTGGCCCTTTGGCGCTTTGCGGCTCTTTGACGCTTTGGCGCTTTGGCGCTTTGGCGCTTGGCGCTCTTGATGCTTTGGTGCCTCTTGGCCCTTTGGCGCTTTGCGGCTCTTTGACGCTTTGGCGCTTCTTGGCGCTTTGAGACTTCGCGGCTCTGTGACGCTTTGGCGTCTTTGACGCTTTGGCGCTGCTATGCGCTGTGGCGCTTTGCAACTCTTTGACGCTTTGGCGCTTCTTGAGGCTTTGGCTTTGTGAGCTTCAGTAGTTGTCAATGGTTTGTAACTTGGAATTTTCGTGTTGGCCACTTAGAAGTTTTTCATCTAAATTATTATCTATTTCCCGCTTTCATGCATAGGCGTGGATATGCATATAGAGCTAGTTATATATGTAAATCTATATAGTCGTTCCGGAATAGATGGACAAGCGTTTCGAGAAATCCTCTCTCTCCGGAACGATCTAGATTTTGGGCAAGCTTTTATCGAAAAGGGATCTAGATTTTTAATATTGACTTTCCCGAAGGGACCCCATCGACCGTGCGGCATCAAAACCAGATGTGGAGAGTTTTCTTGTGAGAAGATTGATGTCGACAAGAAAGGACTAGCATGTCAGTAAGGGCACTGAGTTTCAATGACATTTGGTTATGGACTAGGGCATTTAGCTCTAAACCTTACAGCCATGGAGTCGTCCATGGAAAAATACACGAAGATGCTCGGGTTCCCTTCTTTGGAGGCGCTGAAAGCCGAGGACTCGACAGAAGCCAGTAGCAACTGGGAAAACGTGGCTAGATCAGTTGCGCAGTCTGAGTCTGTGGCTTCAGGAGGGCAGAGGCCTGGTATTGGCTTCTCTGCATGGACGAGGAACCCTGCGGCTATTGCGCCTGCATTACCGCAGCGCTGTTTCCTTGGGGGAGTGGAGCCAGGAGTCACGGCAATTTGGTCTGCAGCTGCTGCATGCGTTTCGAAATAAGTTGGGGCGTGCTCTTTGGGGGATGTGAGGGATCTGGGAGTCGATCAAAGACATCAGAGACCCATGAATCCCATGAGATGCCGATGGCCAAGCTGGATTTCGATCAGCTGGCTTTTCAATATGTAGAAGATGGATTTCCAGACGGCGCTGGATGCATCCACGTACCAGGACGGCACCCCGATCGTCGAGAACGAGGTCCAGGGATTCCATGGGACGCGCAGTAGCATCCTGCCTACGATATTGATGCAGGGACTGCGGTCCTCCAAACGAAGTCACGGGGTGACCGGCGTGTGGATCACCACACAGCGAGACTTTTGCTACGAGTGGGGGTTTACTCCGCTTGAGCTTTTTGCAGGAGCCGCTGTTCATGTTGCATGCCCGTTGGAGCAGATCGTGAAGAACAGGAGGAATGGCAAGTAGGGGGATTGAGGGCAGGGAATAAGGATAGGATGGATGGGCCACATGGGCCAAGCGGAGACAACGTGAGAGATGTGCGACAGTAGATGGACAAATTATTCAAACCCCTATCCATGAGTTATAGGCCACCCCCTACCTCCCCGGAATTTCAACGTTATGGTTTCGTAGCGCTGTTCCTGCTCTGGGGGTTTGATTTATTTCGTCCATTCGAAGGAACGAACCAAACAAGAAAATAACATTGATATTTGGGGTGAGGGGGGTTGCTCTATATGTATAAGGGTTTGAATAATTCGTCCATCTACGGGAGTATGTCTGTTGTTTTTCAATGGTGCGCTCGCACGCGTAGGTATGTAGGAAGTTGGCCGCGCGAGATGGAAGTTTAGCCCTTGGACCGTCTGTGAAACAATGTCGTGGCAGGAGGGTGGGTAGTATATGTAAGACGGTCTCTAGCACAGTCAGAATAGATTTTTCGGAAATGTGAATTGGTTTCTGGGTTCGAGGATACTCGGACCCTAAGCATTGCTCCAAACATCTCAAATCTTCGTGCACAATCCCTGCAGTAAACTAAAGGGTAACCTAAATCCTGATGCGACTGTAGCAGGACTGGGGCTGAAGTTGGACGATCGGTGGTGGAATGCAAGTCAGGCAAGCCACGCTTGCGCATCACTGGCATTTCCCTGAGACTGCCCTCACAGCAGGCCAGCAACTGGGCTAAGGGCTTCAAGACAGCATTGAACCAGTGTGCAGAGACGTGTCTTCCGGACTCTACGATGAACGCCAAGAACTTGTTCAATCAGCAGGAGGTGTTTTCGTTATGCTGCTCGCGGTATAGCTTTTGGCAATACGCTAAAGAGGATGCGTGGTTCGAGAAGTCGACGACATACCGCGCTTTTAACATGGCGCTGAGCCTCCACCTTACTCAGTTGGTTCGGGCCTTGAGCCATGACGGTCCACGGAAACGTGAAGAACGCCTGTCCTTGTTGACGTTGCAGGGGCTCCCACAACCCTTTTGAAGAGGAGCACCCCGGATTGATTGAGTGGGCTCTGGCGCCTGCGGCACTGGCATACCCAGGCATGCACGAGAAGGTTACTGCCCCTGCCATCACAACTGCAGAGGACGAAGGGTCAGTTCAGCAGCTTGCAGAGATAGCTCAGGAGCATTTGGAGCAGCAGAGTCTCCGTCGAAGAGAAGCTATGCTGGAATATGCTCGGCAGGCTATGAGACGGCACCAAGGGGAACGCAAGCGCTTGCGCGATGAATATCATGACGATGCGAGCATGTAATGTGGCAACACAGCGGCGATGAACACAAGAGACGGCGCCTGCGTCTCAGAGCTTGCGGCTTTGCGGCTTTGCGGCTTTGCGGCTTTGCGGCTTTGTGGCTTTGTGGCTTTCGGCTTCAG
The DNA here is from genome assembly GCA_947184155.2 of Cladocopium goreaui. NCBI lineage: Eukaryota > Dinophyceae > Suessiales > Symbiodiniaceae > Cladocopium > Cladocopium goreaui. The sequence goes on from CAMXCT020004335.1 coordinate 221,482, forward strand.
CGATCCATGGCGGTGGCAACGCAGCGGCGATGAACGCAGGAGGCGGCGCATGAGTCGCAGAGCTTGCGGCTCGGCGGCTTTGCGGCTTTGCGGCTTGAGCGTTCCATGGCAGCTTTGCGGCTTTGCGGCTTTGCGGCTTTGCGGCCTTGCGGCTTTGCGGCTTTGCGGCTTTGCGTTTTGCGCGTTCCATGGCGGCTTTGCGGCTTTGCAGCTTTGCGGCTTGAGCGTTCCATGGCGGCTTTGCGGCTTTGCGGCTTTGCGGCTTTGCGGCTTTGCGGCTTGAGCGTTCCATGGCGGCTTTGCGGCTTTGCGGCTTTGACGCTTTTCAAGGTGCGCGCGTGTACCCGAACCCGCGTGCAATGGAAAAATACCATGGGATTTACAGCGGATTTCCTTAAAAAAAACTGAGGCAAAATGGAAGCACCGAGGTGCCGCAACAAAACATTTTCCTGAGCCGAAGAAACCTGGAGAAATGGGGTCTTAAAATTTGGAGCCCAACTTGCTGGCCATGTTCCCAACGAGGCCAGTCTCGATGCAATTTTCATATTTTCCCCAGTTAAGGTATTAGGGTTTCTGGTGATTCTTTCCTGGATCAAATTCGTGGAACATGAATTACTTATAAAAATGAAAAATGAAAAAATCATTTCGAAAATCATATTGGATTCCTTGGTTCCGAAAAAATATTCTGGAGAATATAACTTATGACTACAGCTCCTAATTTCATCGAAATTCCTAGTGCCATCCAGTTCCATCCATTCAGCAAAGCCGGGGCTCCTGCACATCCCATCACCGTCATGTTTCCAATCATACCGTTCATGTACCCGAAATCATCACCATCAAGATCAATCCTTAGTGGCGGTTTGCCTTTCGTTGACATTCGGGGGGTTCCAATCCAGGTACACCCAAGTTATCATCCAAACAATTGGTGATCAATGGGAAAATGCATGGGATATCCATATTTTAGGACACCTTTATCCGATTTGCTGAAGTTCTATGACCCTGCAACGAACCAACAACTTGGAATTTGAAACCTACGTTGAAAAAGGCCGAGCCAAGCTGCCTCATCAAACGTGGCAAGCTGGGAAAATCCCCGCACTAAATGGAGGTTTTTATATAGCTGGGAAAATCATCGAACCAAATGGATTTGTCTGAAAATGTTGGGTATATTCCCAATGAAATAGCCATTTGTTATAGGGATAATGATCAGCAAACCATTGGGAAAATGGGGTACACTATTTTCAGACACACCCAAATGCTGGTGCATTGTCCAGCAAGCCCATTTGACTACCGGAGGGTATTCTGGTATTTGATTAATATTAATGTGGGTAAAACATGGTAAAACAATGCCATAAACGCACCATCCCCCAGAAAAAACACCATTTGCAAAAAGCTGGGATTCAAAAAAAATCCCTTCATCATGGCCAGTTTATGCAATATTTGAATGTTTTACCCACATTTACCATCATTAACCACGAATTATGACCATCATTTACCATCATTAACCATCAATTTACCCACATTATTACCATGTTTTAAACACTGGATACGAATCTTTCGAAGATCCGGATCCTTGAGTTGAACTGTAGACCGGGCCTCAATAAGGGTACCCATTCGGGTAGACTAACGATGTGGAAAACCTATGGTGAAACCTGAAAATCATCGAACCACATGCTTGATTTCCACAAACGTTTACCCTACAGCCCTACAGTACACCTCCTGGTTGGTGGTATACCTACCCCTCTGAAAAATGAGGGACTTCGTCAGTTGGAATGATGAAATTCCCAATTATGGAAAATAAAAGTCATGTTTGAAACCACCAACCAGTATATATATATATACATTGCTCTATATATTGGTAGATTATCCATTTATTTACCATACATATATATATATATATACCATATAAATCTACCATCATATACCAACCGTTACCAACCTCCATCTTTTCCACTTGGTGGATCACCAGCAGCTCAGGGAAAAAAATCTGCCGAAATCTGCCGATGCCCAAGGCACCCATGGGAATGGATCACTTGGCGGTACTGAGTCCAGAACTGCCTCAAGTGGCGACTGGAACGGAACCCCATGACATGATGATGACAACTTCGGAGTCCGAAAAAAAAAAACGGGTGAAGCTTGCTGAAATATCTGAAATCTTCAGCCATATGTGCCCAAAAGAGACCAAAAATATCCATAAAAATCATGCCCAGATCATACCTGGTAGGTCGAAATGTCGAAATAAAACTGGCTGGTTGGCTGATTATACAATCATTAAGGAGCCCTCCACACCCTGATGTCATCTGCTGTTAACAGGAGCTTTGCAAAGGTAAAGTTTGGTTTGTCTGAAAGCATTCACGGGAAATGACAGAAATCCACAGTGTTCGAATTGCTTTTCTCATAAATTCCAGAATGGACTTTCTGAATTTTGGTATCAGTCAAAAGTTAGTGCAGTAATTTTAAAAAAACACAAGAATAGCCAGCCAACCTGCTGGTTTCATCTACGGTGAACGAATCACCAGACGAGCCACACCCAAATGTCCTTCCAGGGCGAAGCTGTCATATCCATGTCCTAGCGAAAGTGATGCAGCCAGGGCGTGTCCAGCATAGTCGCCATGTTTACACATGAATTTCTAGCCGGTTAGGGGGATAATGGATTCGAACCCATAACTACCGCTATTTGCGGTGAATAACGGGATGAAAAACAAAGTGAACCATGGCCCTTATGAATCTCAGAGATGGATTGATGATATTGATGTCGCAAATACGCCTCTCCTGGTTGCTGAAGTGGGCGCCCACTGGACTGCGATCGCTTGGTTTTGATGATTACTTGGGCCTTTTTAACGAAGTGGCAGTGTGTCAAAACCTTGTACCCCTGGTGAACATCAAAATAGCTGGTAAATGGATGTTCATTCCCCTAAAAATGGTACTTATAGGTATTGATCCATGGCCAAGTGAATATGGTGAATATATGAGGAATATATGGGGCATGTCAAATAAATCAGTGCCAACTTCGCAACGCGAAGTTTTGACCCACGGATTCCGGTGTTGCCTTGGAAAATGATCACAAGATTGTCATGGTTTGAACATCAAAATCATCCCATTAAAATTCTTAGGGGTATAGCCCATTTTCAGACACAAGCATGTAGGTTTTACCATGTTTTACTAGTCACTAAACCCAACTGATCACCTTTCCCTGGGGTCCCTGGGTCCCTCCACTCTGGACGTGTGCCCATGGGGCCCATGGCAGCTCCTCACAAACTGCCCGTGAAGCAACGTCTCTGGCTTCTTCGATACACGCTGCAGTGCAGCCATGTTGAATTACCTGGGCATGGTCGATCGATGGTCAACCATGGCACATTGATTCATTGAAAAAGCAGGAAAAGTTGGTTAGAAATCGGGAAACTGGGGTGTTTTGTCAATTTAGATCCATCATGATCCATCAAAAAAGAAAGATCAATGCTTTCAATGCTAGTTGCTCTGTAATCACAGATTCGGCAACAAACTTTAAGCCGTCTTGACTGCCATCACCATGTTGGACAGGGACCCAGGAATCATAATGGGTCAGTTCACCCCATATATACCTGGCATCCTGGCTTTGGATATCCCATTTATACATGTTTATCCAGTTCATACATGGTTGCATTAATATCTGGTTGGTGGTTTTAACCATCTTGAAAAATAGGAGTTCGTCAATGGGAAGGATGACATCCCATATATGAAATGGAAAATAAAATTCATGTTTGAAACCACCAACCAATAATAAGCAATTATATCACCATGATCGATTCATAATATCCAAGTGTAACTGAAGGATGTGATGCACCGTGGCCGTTGGACCAAAATTCTTCCAACCGCATCACTGCTTGGTGCGCTATCATTCATCCCATTTCTTGCTGGTGAACCCTCCATATCCCCATCTGTTTTGAAGTGAAACATGGTAAAACTACTGCGTTTCCTGCTCAAATACCAAGTTTTAGCCATGTTTTATCATCTGTTCATCGTGATTTTCCATGTTTTCCGTGTGTTTCCCCCATATTTTCCCCATATTTCTCCCATTTTTCCCGGGCAAAATCTCCATCACCAAGCTGCACGATACCAAGGATTGCTGTAGGGCGAAGTACAGCCACAGGTCTCACCGCACATGAAGCGGAGAAGCCCTGCGGTTTGGAAAAATCCCCCTGTTTCGTGGTAGTTGGATAGAAACCCTCAGTTGTTGTTGCTTTGGATACATACATAATATGTATATATATATATTTGCTGTATATAATGTATTATATATATATATATTATCATTATCATATGATATCATATGTATCATATTATTGCCTGAAACCCTATTACGATGTGGTGTCCCCGTTCGATAGCTAAGTTCGTGAACATAACTCTAATAACTAGGTAACTAGGACTCCTGGTAGATATATCGAACTAGATCAACTTATAACTGGGGCGGGGGCAACACATTGTAAGTACATCGTTCGATATCACCCGCATCTGGACTCTGGTCATTGGAGTTTGAAACGAAGTTGGCCATGCGGGCACCGGCCTGTGGGATAAGAAACAAAAATCGATTCTGTTGGAAATGGCTTCAAAAACAGAAACAAACATTCAAAAATCCTCATCTGTTTGAAACTGATAGATAAAAGCTGGACTTTCATACTTTTGGGATAAGTTGGAACCACAAACTATTCATTGTTGCTTGGCCACTATCCGCAGAATGTGTTGCTTATACATCTCCAGAATATCTTCGTATGCTCTTCCAGGGCGGAGATCAAGGACCAAGGGTGACCAGTCATTGAACCCCAAACATTGAACACATGGGTTTGTCCAAAAATCTTGGGAAACACCCGTGTTTGCTGGTTTATCAGAAGTTGATCATCCATCATCCCCATCAAAACATGGGTAATTTCCCATGAAATCCCCATTGAACCCCGGTAAACCAGTCATTGAAACCCATGAAAATGGCAATCACAGCTGGTTCATCCGGACACAGCTGCACAGCTGTGCCTGATGTGGAGTCATCACACTTGTCCTTCATATCCTCAAGAGGAACATTTGGGAAACAGCTACAGTTCCCGGGAAAAAAAAGGTGGGTCAAGGTTAGAATCGTACATCCGAAGACCCCCCAGCAGTAGGACCATCAAATGGTATCCTAAAACAGATCTAAAAGCACGCTGGAGCGTTACTTGTAAGGAGGGTGATGTGTTTAGATCTACCCTCTGGTTATTTAAGATAGCCATGGGAAATGGCCCATAGAAATAGATGATTTACCTATTAAAAATGGTGATTTTCCATGGCAAACTGTTAGTCATAACCAGAGGGTATGTTTTGAACCAATTGTGTGTGGCCCCAACTATGGCCACTCACACCCCATCAATAAGTGGTCTCTTAAAATGGTGGATCCCAAGTCGTCACCTCCACACGTCCTCCCCAGAATCTCAGCCAAGTGTCAGCGCAACTGCTGTTTTGATCCATGAAAACCGAAAAAGACGTGGAGTACCAATGTGCCCGGTAGGGTTCCTGCGAAAATAAAAAAAACAGTTCCGTTGCAGCACAAATTGACAAGAAAAAGGAGGATCAGAAACCCACATGCGGGAGCTGATGGAACCAAGGCAGATCATTTTGCAGACTTCATCCGAAAGCATGAGATTTGGCTGCCAGCTACCTTTGATGCCTTTCACACAGGTCCCGGTGAAACTTGGTTCCACCCTAATGGACATGTTGATGCATATCCTATGTGGGCATACCTCGAGCATGGCCGGTCGCCCAATGTACGGCCTGGACTGGTGATACGACTGATCCTTCAATCACCAAAACTGACCACCTTCCGGCTTGTGTTGAAATACGCTTTCCTGCTCCTCGCAGATCGCCTGTCAGCCGGCCTCAGGGTGTGCCCAAACTAAGAATGCCTTCAACGGCCAATCTTGATGATCTTGTGTCATTGCCATACCAGTGCCGCCCCATCAGTCCAGAGGTTGATGTTCACACACATGCAGGACACCTCAACACCCAACTGTATGAAGTTCTGCGGCGTGAACAACCTCATCGAGAAAAGAGACCATTAAAAACGACTCTGACAGCGGACACACGGGACCTTATTTGCCAATTTGCCAAAAACGAGAATGCCGCAGTCATCTTGCTAACCTTGTGAGGATGCAAAAGCTTCCTATCAGATCATGAATGCGCTCTTTGCAACTTGGCGATACTGCACTACGCAAGTGATGCCAGCCACACAAGATTTGCTTGCAGACCAAGATGTGTCGATTGCTCGCAGATTGTTTGAATTTTGTCGTTTGGGTAAGCTCGTCACTCATGCGGTTCGACAAGACGATTCTAGATGTTATCACAGTTTGCTTCGGGCTGGAGCTGAATTCCTATCCCCTGCAGATTCCAGAGAACTCGGGCAAGTGATCAGGCGGCCACTTCCCAAATTCAAGCAAAGGCGCCTAAATCTGGCTCCTGCGAAGTTGGTGTGCTTAGAAGATCACATGATTCCATACCTCTGTCAGCTTGAACTCGGTGAGCAGACAACAACAGAGATGCTCCTGCAGGCGTGTGACACTAGACAAAAAATGGAATTTCAATCAATGCCTTCGAAGACACGCAGACTTCGAGATGTTCCAACATTGACCGAATTTGAGACATCCTTGCGTGCCACACAACCAAAAAAAGCCACTGGACTAGACCCTATTCCATCTGGCTTGTTCCATCAGTGCGCACCGCGACTTGCAAAATTCTTCTATGACTTTTGCTTAAGATTCATGTTTGGGCTATGGAGCCCCTGCAGTTCAAAGGGGGTGTCATGTGCCTAATTCCCAAAAAAGGGGGCTTGAACCTTGCCAAAAACCACCGCGGAATTCTGCTTGTAGCTTCCATTGCCAAGCGCATGCATGGACTTCTCCGTTCTCAGCTGATGCAGCTATTTGACAATGCCAAGCTTTGCTCAGCAGTCCTTTTCATTGACCTCGCAAACGCTTTCCATAGGCTCATCCGAGAAGTTCTGACATGAGCATTCCAAGATCTTGAACATTCCAAGCCTCTGGCCAGGCGTTTGATGCCACATGTGTTCGTGATCGTGTGACGTGCTTGCTCGATGACATTGGATGCTCTGAACACCTCAAGAGTCTCCTTAGAGGTACACATTAACACATGGTTTACATTGTCAGGCAGCGAGATCATTCGAACTAGATGTGGCACCAGGCCTGGCAGTCCGCTGGCTGATATCATCTTCCATGTTCTCATGACTAGTGTAAGGACAGATATTGAGGAATGGATTGGCCAGCAAACTTCTTTGCGAAGCATTATGCAGGAGGCCGGAATCAGCCCAGTGACCATCATTTGGTCAGATGATGTTGCCATACCATGGGCAGCCCATCATCCACAACAACTCATTGATGAACTCCAACTTTTGATTGCCCAAGTGGACCACCAGTTCACTAGACGTGGATTTGAACTCCATTTCGGACAGGGCAAAACGAATGTTGTTTTGACGTTTACAGGGCCAGGGGCATCCGATTTTTGTCGGCAGTTTTTGCTCTGTGATTCACCTGGCTTGCATTGCACAATGACAGATGCCAGAGATCAATGGGTGCCCATTACACCAACCTACAAGCACCTAGGTGTGATGTTTTCATCCGAACATGACTTGACAGTTGAACTGAGGCATCGTAAAGGACAGGCTAAACATGCATTCACCCAGCTGTCGAAACCAGAACTCTGCAATCGGCATCTTCCTTTGTCAACTCGTGTCCGCCTTTCCAGGCCCTGGTAGGCACCCGTCTATATTTCGGCCTATAGGATCTTGGCGGGCCCCATCACTGCGACAGATGCGATTGCTACGCCAAACGTATTTTGCATTTCTCAGGAAGCTTTTGCGTTTAGGCCCGGAAGCTCATGTAAGTAATCAGACGGCACTTGTCAAAACCAACACAGCTGATGTCCGCATTTTTCTTGCTTTGGACCGTCTCCGATATGCGCGCAAAGTCTGTCAGATCAGCCCAGAAATTACACAGAACCGTGTTCACCTTGAATTTGCAAAGTGCCAAGACTCTTGGCTTCATGGTTTATTTGCGGATCTTGTGCGGCTAGGCCAAGTGCTTCCAAATGCAATCCCGAATATTAAGGAGCTTCAGAAAGAGGATCTCACATCCATGATTGAAGCATGGCAAAGGTGCAACCATTATCGGCTCGCCCTGCGAAACCTTTAGCGAAGCCCAATACCAACAAGAGCCCGATTCGGAAAAGCGTTGGCCGCGCCTGCTCCGTTCAGCGGCCCGCTTGTTTGGGTTGCCTAGCCTTTCAAACAGAGAACTCAACCAACTGCGAATGGGCTCAATTTTTTCCTTCAAGGAGCTCTAGTGGCTTGTTTCCAACTGATCCATGGCATGTACTTCATTTCAGAGCACCCCGCACCACCGAGAGATTCATCTTGGCCATCAGTTTGGACTTCCGCCATTTTAGCAATGGCGATGGGGCGCAACCGTTCCCAGGCCAACAGGACTCATGACGCTAAAGCTACCCTCGTGCATGAGATCACTGTATGCAGCTTCAGATCCGGCATTGTCTCGACCAACTTCAGTGGCAATTGGGCATCACGCAGATGGCTCTTTCAAGACAAGTGCCCACAAGGAATATCCTGAGCAATTCTGCCGTGGTATTGCCAAAAGCCATTACTGATCAATTGGATCAGGATGTACATAGTGGACGCTATTCAATCAACTGCCCTGCGCAGAATGATTGTTACCTTGAATGGGTTCAGCATATGGCACAGGCCTCGTCCATCATCCATCATGGTACGAGCTGGCTCCCCGATTACCAAGGCACATAATTGGCAGTATTTTTTCGAGAATCATGCACATAGGCGGCATGGTATGAACCTTTGATGCCTGGAAGTGGGAAAAATATTTCTATATATTTCATATATATGTCATTGGCATTTCATCATATCGCCAAAAATTTTCTGCAAATCTTTCGATCCGCGAAATCCCACATTGCCATCCCATTGCCATCGTCCCTTTCGGTGGCCCGCCGGTGGCCCGTCTGGCCTGGCCACGCGTTCGAACTTGCCGCGGTTGCGCTCGAACTTCTCTGTGGCCTCGCCAAGGTGTGACTCGAAGTCATCGATGGCCTCGGATTTTTTCAGCTGGGAACACCATCTGTTTGGTCAAAAGACACCAAAAAAAACAAAGAAATAAACATGAAGAGAAAAAACAACAAATAATCACAGATAATCACAAATAATGTGAAATATTCGAGATACTGATATGTTTTGCTAATGTTTAAATATGATTAGTGGTCATCAATCCGGATGTTACCGATGATCGTGTTAGATATCATCATTTAGGCGGTTAGATACAATAATGACTAGTTCCTATTATGTTGGTGATTGTCAATGGTAGATATGAATGATGGGATATCAATGAGATATGAACAAACTCATTGAATCATGTGTAAAATTGGACGATGATGTTTATTCTTGTGGGGCGCCATCAAAATTAATAGGATGAAATCAAAAGTTCAAAAGTATATAGCGCATAGTGTAATGGGTATAAATTAGAATTTATCAATGGAATATTCATGATAGATATCAATAATAGGATGTTAATGATATCAGTTTGTGGGGTATGCCATCGGCGCGGCTTTGAAAAAATACCACAAATAATAGTAAGATCGCAGAATGGCTGCAAAATGGAATATGAAAATATATGAAAATTGGTAATCATAGGATTAGCGAGCTATAAAATATAATGCTAATACATGGTTATCCCAGAAATAATGATACTGGTGACTAGTATCCCATTATATATGGTAAACTATACGAATAGGACATTGGTAAATTATCATATCCCATTCAGAATGCTACACTAATGACAACATTATTATTATAGGGTACAACAATGATTGCAATATCATCGGAAAGACAGTACTATCCCTATCATGTGTCTCATATTATATAATCAGTATTACTACCCCATTGGCAATATCGATTCAGCCATCACCAACACATGATTGAATATAAAAGCGATCACAAAATAAAAATTTTGATTATTCGTCACACACGTAAGAACGATTGTTATTTCATTGTAAACATACTGTTGTTATCCAACCAAGGAGTATCCAATTTAGGTTAATCACAAATAGTAATGATTGTGAGTCATATGCGATACATATAGTACATATGTCTATTGATAATGTTTTTATTGGACCATGGTCATGGAAACAACAACGGACGTAAGATAGCCATTTGTATTCAAAATCCTATTGCCCAACATTTTCCATTACTATCAAAAATAGTGATGGATAATTGGGATGGTAAAAAAATAATCCTGGGATACTTCGATACTTATCATTGATGGGCAATAACAAGATGTTGGCGGAAAATACAGGGTGGGTAATAAAAAGACTGCGGTAATAATAGCGATGGGTTATCCATTGTTATCCATCAGTATCCGAATTTCGATGTTTGATTTTGTTGTCATTGGATCATTGGGAAGCAATGAAAGAATAATGAAATAATATTGGAATAAAATATTGGAAAAGTTAATGGTGGTTTGTTGATGTGTCTGCGGTTGTTTTTTCATGTTTCTATGGGATGGTAATGCGATAATAATCGAAACTTGTTTTGATGGTGTTTTTGTGGAGGTAAATAAAGGTTTTGTGGTGGGGGTAAAAAAAAATCAGCGGGTCAGTTTGTTTCTTTCTTTCGGGTCAGTTTGGAGATGTTTTTTCGGGTTCCTGTTTCCTGTGTATTTGCAGCATTTGGAAGCTATAACCTTGCTTTTCACATGGTATTTGCGCGATTTTGCAGCTAAAACTTGCCAAAGTACATAAGGCACCTACTGTGTTCTTCTCATTTTGTTTGGTATTTGCAACATTTGCAAGCTAGAGCACATAATACTTCATACTGCATGGTATTTACAGCACTTAGGGGATAGAGGCTACCAACCTGAAAGGAAATTCTACGAGCCGCTATTGTGGTTGCTGTTGTTGCTGTTGTTGTTGCTGTTGTTGTTGTTGCTGTTGTTGTTGTTGATGTTGCTGTTGCTGTTGCTGTCGCCGTCGTCGTTGTTGGTTTTTAAGTTGTTTTGTTGCTTCTCTTGTTTTTGTTTACTGTTTTTCTTGTTGTTGTTCTTGTGGTCGGGTTTCTTATTGTTAGTGTTGTTGTTGGTTCCTTCCGGAACCCTGTCGGCGCGCACGGGGGAGAGCGTAAAACTGCCTGTCAGGGCGCGTTTATCTTCATTTCGCTCACTGTGGGCAGTGTTTCGTGGTGCTGCGTTGAAGTTGTGCCCGTCAGTTAGAAGTTGTGCCCGTCAGTTAGAAGTTGTGCCCGTCAGTTAGAAGTTGTGCCCGTCAGTTGGAAGTTGTGCCCGTCAGTGAGAAGTTGTGTCCGTCAGTTAGAAGTTGCGCCGGTCAGTTAGAAGTTGTGCCCGTCAGTTAGAAGATGCGCCCGTCAGTTAGAAGTTGTGCCCGTCAGTTAGAAGTTGTGCCCGTCAGTTGGAAGTTGTGCCCGTCAGTTAGAAGTTGTGCCCGTCAGTGAGAAGTTGCGTCCGTCAGTTAGAAGATGCGCCCGTCAGTTAGAAGTTGTGCCCGTCAGTTAGAAGTTGCGCCCGTCAGTTAGAAGTTGTGCCCGTCAGTGAGAAGTTGTGTCCGTCAGTTAGAAGTTGCGCCCGTCAGTTAGAAGTTGTGCCCGTCAGTTAGAAGTTGTGCCCGCATGACATGTTATTATTTTTGGGGTGGGGAACAGGGGGGTGGGGGGGGTGGGGGGGGCATACGCACACACGCGTGATGTTACGTTGTAAGATCTTCTCTTGCACTTGCACACACGTGATGTTACGTTGTAAGATCTTCTCTTGCACTTGCACACACGCGTGATGTTACGTTGTACGATCTTCTCTTGCACTTGCACACACGCGTGATGTTACGTTGTAAGATCTTCTCTTGCACTTGCACACACGCGTGATGTTACGTTGTAAGATCTTGTCTTGCACTTGCACACACGCGTGATGTTACGGTATAAGAAATTCTCTTCATGAATTTGATCATGGTGTTTGAGTCGAGTTGTTTTTATGCTGCTGCCCTTTTGTGTTGACCTTGCAGAGTAGCAGCAAAAACAGAGATGTGAAAAGAGATCAAACTTTCAAATATATTGCTAATGTTGAAGGACACAAAATCGTGATGACCACCATTAACTTGTCAGTTGAAATATTTACTTCCATGTGCCGTCCGTTGTTTTTGTTCTGATATTGTTCCTTGATGTATATGTTGTATGCATTTAATGTGTCTATCTTTATTCCTTTAGGGGACTCGACATGTCTGAGCCTGTTGACCGAGAGCGATCACCGCCTCGAGCGTCTAGCAGTGCATGGGTTTCTTGCAGCAGTATTGGCATGATTTAGATTCTTTCCCATTTTGGAAAGATCCGCAAAGTTATTTATCTTCCCCTACAGCTGAAGATATGAATAAAAAGTTAGCATGTCGGCGCGCGCCCACAAAGGTCCGAAACGTTGTTGTTGCTTTTGTCGCTATAGCCCCTGTTGTTGTAGTGGTGGTGGTGGCGGCGGTGGTTGTTGTTGGTTTTGGTTGTGGTTGTGGTTGTGCTTTGTGGTTGTGGTGGTTGTTGTTGTTGTTGCTGTTGCTGCTGTTGTTGTCGTCGATGTTGTTGTTTTTCCCTAAACAGTGTCCACACTGAGGGTTTCTTGCGGTAATGGTAAAGGTATATATCATATATATCATATATATATATATCATATATATATATATATTATCGTATATATATATATATTATATCATATATATCATATATATCATATATATCATATTTATATATATATATCATATATATATGTGTATCATATATATATCATATATATATATATCATATATATATATATCATATATATATCATATATATATATATATATTATCATATATATATATATATCATATATATATATTATCGTATATATATATATATTATATCATATATATCATATATATCATATATATCATATATATATATGTGTGTGTGTGTGTTTATCATCTTATGCCATTGGATTTAGTGGGTTTCATGGTGACCATGTGGGGAATTTTACGAATTACAACATTTCAGCTTTTGAAAAAATGCATTCTTGACATGCTCGAATTCCAATTTTTGTGGTTGATAAATCACATTGTATGATGGTCCAAAGCCCAAGCTCGCCGTTCAATTATTTTTGGTGGTCAGCTCCAATTATTGAAGCCTAAATCGCCGTTGCGAGTCTCCCAGGCAACTTCCCCGTTTTAGAACCACGGCACCTGTCGTCGTCCGCCAGGACCACCACTGGAGAACTTCAGCTCTTCAACCTTCCAAAATGGTGCCTTTCGCCCTCCAATTTCGAATGCGTTCGTTCAAAAAAGACATAGAGTGGCCCCAACAAGTCCAAAAAAGAACTCCCACCTGCAAACGAAGACGTTGCCGATCTTCATTCAACCTGGCCAGGGCAGCAGTAATCGTATGTGATTGAAGTGAATGTTGTAAACCCAATCGAAAACAATTGCCGGTTGGGGCGTGCCCAAGTGGGATAGCTGTATTTTTCTGACCGATAGAGAAAAATGAAGCCCGGCTTCTAGAAGGATCCAAGTCAGAATTCAAACGATTTGTTTGCACACATTGCGTGACAAAAATCAACAAAATGCAGTTTAAACTGCAAAATATAACATGTTCTTCGCATTCATCTGCCATCATCTACCTATATGTCCCTGGCCATTTCCCAAATCTGCCGGTCAGTTTTTTTTGATGATCCACAGCTCTCGGGTCTGACTGGTCCGACTCCATTTTCGCTTCTGGGAGTGGGATAATTATCTGGGCGTTCGGCAGCATCCATGGCTTCAGCGGCTTCAGCAGTTCCAGCGGTTTCAGCTTTGATTTTTTAAATCTCATCTGTGGAGGACCTTCTTCATCACCGATATCATCAAAAGTTCTTCATGTTACTCTGTTTTTCTGATTTCACGATCCGCCTCATTAGTGCAATTCTGCCGTCGCAGGTGGGCCGGCTCATGATTTGAAGAGGTTTGAAGATCTCAGAACAACTCGCCGCTCTTACTCAAATTTTGAAACTCTGATGAGCAGAACCTGCCTCTTGGCTGCATGTATGCATATGAGGTCATATGCAGCCTATAGTTAAATTTTACACGTAGCATCATATGTATATAAAAGTATATATGAACAAACATATATATATACACGTATATATATATGCATATATATATATATATACAGGGCACCCGCAGCTTGGGTAAGACATTTCGCGCTGACGCTGACGACGCATTGTGACGACACATTGGCGATGTCCCCGGCCCCCCTGACGACGCATTGTGACGACACATTCCCTGACGACGCATTGCCCCCTGACGACGCATTACCCCCTGACGACGCATTGTGACGACACATTTCCTGACGACGCATTGCCCCCTGACGACGCATTACCCCCTGACGACGCATTCTGACGACACATTCCCTGACGACGCATTGCCCCCTGACGACGCATTGCCCCCTGACGACGCGTTGTGACGACACATTCCCTGACGACGCATTACTCCCTGACG
>CAMXCT020004335.1:243558-356058 GCA_947184155.2 Cladocopium goreaui
GGTAAATAGAGTAGATAGGTATCTGGATAGGTACATGGATAGGTAGGTACCTGGATAGGTATATAAATAGAGTAGATAGATATCTGGATAGGTACATGGATAGGTAGATATCTGGGTAGGTAAAAAGAGTAGATAAATATCTGGATAGGCACATGGATAGGTAGATATCTGGATAGGTAAAAAGAGTAGATAGATATCTGGATAGGTACATGGATAGGTAGATATCTGGGTAGGTAAAAAGAGCAGATAGATATCTGGATAGGCACATGGATAGGTAGATATCTCGATTTGTAAATAGAGTAGATAGATATCTGGATAGGTACATGGATAGGTAGATATCTGGATAGGTAATTAGACTAGATAGATATCTGGATAGGCACATGGATAGGTAGATATCTGGATAGGTAAAAAGAGCAGATAGATATCTGGATAGGCACATGGATAGGTAGATATCTGGATAGGTAAAGACAGTAGATAGATGTCTGGATAGGTACATGGATAGGTAGGTATCTGGATAGGTAAATAAAGTAGATAAATGTCTGGATAGGTACATGGATAGGTAGATATCTGGATAGGTAAATAGAGTAGAAAGATATCTGGATAGTTACATGGATAGGTAGGTATCTGGATAGGTAAATAGAGAAGATAGATATCTGGATAGGTACATGGATGGGCAGATATCTGGATAGGTAAAAAGAGTAGATAGATATCTGGATAGGTACATGGATAGGTAGATATCTCGATTTGTAAATAGAGTAGATAGATATCTGGATAGGTACATGGATAGTATCTGGATAGGTAAAAAGAGTAGATAGATATCTGGATAGGTACATGGATAGGTAGATATCTGGATAGGTAATTAGACTAGATAGATATCTGGATAGGCACATGGATAGGTAGATATCTGGATAGGTAAAAAGAGCAGATAGATATCTGGATAGGCACATGGATAGGTAGATATCTGGATAGGTAAAGACAGTAGATAGATGTCTGGATAGGTACATGGATAGGTAGATATCTGGATAGGTAAATAGAGTAGATAGATATCTGGCTAGGTGCATGGATAGGTAGATATCTGGGTAGGTACATGGATAGGCAGATACCTGGATAGGTAAATAGCAAATTAGAAGGCAGGTTTGTAGATAGATCAGTAGGTAGATCTGTAGATAGATTAGCAGATTCATCAGTAGATAGTAGATAGTACTTGAGCCAAGCGTCAATAGCGGTGATTGTGGGGAAGGGAAATCAAAAGGTTACCTATTTCTAACTACGGCTACTCTCCATATCTATAGCACAAGATATGGGGTGCTATACTGTTCATTGAGTATTCAGCATAACTATTTTGGAGTAAGGTGGTGCTCATAGCTAAACTATATACACTACCCTATACCTACCTGCTAAGCTACATGTAGTGGGGGCTCAGGGGTCGATATATTTCAACTCCCCCCTCGCCTGGACCACGCTCTGCGCTTTTGGCAGGCACCTATGCACTACTATCGCGCAAGCGGGCGCTCGCAGCGATCTATGCGTTGGCTTATGGTTTAGCGGTGTCGGCAGTTGTGTGCCGGGAAGGTTTCCTAAGTGGGGCGGCTGCCTTCGACCTAAGACCTTCGTTGTGATTTTGGGTGCTGCCAAGGGAATGTGTGTGAGCAGGAGGATGAGGTCCACGTAAGTGGTGGCGCGGTTTCAGCGGGTTCAGCCGTGTGATTTCCCAGCAGTCCGCACTGCGACTCATTACCCAACTATATATTATCCCTACTAAGTCTGTCACGTTGAATGCCATTATGTTCGCTTGCCGACAACTTCTGGATGTCAGGGGAACAGGCAAACTTGGACGTGATTGGCTTAGCATTCGCGTTGAAGGCGTTCTTGGCAACTTTCCGATGTCTACGGTTAGTGCAACCAGTTGGTTGGCTGGACCCCGGAAGCGACTCCTGACAAGGGATTGAGGCTGATGAAACAACTTGGGATTGAATTAGTCCACTTGAAACGCTAGCATTTGAGGGTGACGGGACATCAGGATTGGGAAGCTCCAACATGGGACCATCTTTGTATACTATCCTATGAGGTTCATTGCTACCAAGGGACAAATGTGATGGAATTGGGTTTTAGAGCTCTTCACCTACTCTGATGCGAGCATAGGGCTCAGCATCCGCGTCACTTTTGACCCTTTGTTTGCTTGCGTTAAGTGATACTTTCTCTTCCTTTTTATGTCGTTTCTTTTCTTCAAACAGGTTTGCGAAGTGGGCGCAGCGTTGATCGGCATAATGCCGCACATGGGTGTGGTGGGTGGCACATCCAGGCGTATCCTCAGCAGTGAGGACATGATCTACGAGGGCGTCCATGGGACATCTCCTAAGATCAGGTGTTGAAGGGTCATTATTACCTCCATCTTTATGACAGGGAACGTCTCCCTCAGTATTATTAGGGGATTTCAAGTCATGCGGGTTAACCCCCCTGAAGAGGGCATGATTACATAACATACCTACCGGAAAGACGAGATCGCCTTCATGCACCGAACGCTTTGGGTTGTGCACATTGGCTGCTACGCTTTCACCTCTATGCGACTCAACTTTGCCTGTTAATACCTCAAGCTCTTGGGAGCCTTTATCTAGGACAACGCTGTTTTGTGAGAGCTGCTCGTGCTGCTGCTCTGAATAATTAACAAAACCATCGGCTTCGCCGTCATTGGAATGTGAAAACTTCATAGCGGTATCTTTAGTTATATGGCTAATGGGGTAAAACGGGCTATTTGAAAAGTTTAATCGCATGTGTTTGGGATTGGTGGTTTGCTGCTTCAAGATTTTATCTTTTGGCGGCTCACCATTGCCCAATGGATGACCAGCTCCTAGGTGAACTGGGGAATTGGGCGCGCTGGGGTTTTCAACAGCGACTTTTTGGCATCCCGACGCGCTAGCAAGGCCAGCAGCGCCACCAACAGATTCAGGTGCTAGATCTGTTTCTACATCTTTTGCGGGTGGAAAGACACTATATGTAGAGATTGACGAATTTCCATGGTTAGTGGGACCATCTACTTCTACAAGTGTCTTGGGTCCTACGGATGAAGCTGGCATTGCATTTGGTACGGGAGCGAGGCGCTCACTTGGTTCAAATGAACATGGAGAGTTCTTCATCATATTGTGGGACATATTCTACCACCCTGGATGCGCAGATTTTAGCGTTCTTGGGAACTTTTAGCCTGCATCTATTGACGTTCTCGGGAGCTATTAGATATGGGACGCTCTCCTGTGGATCCCAGATGAACATGTAACCTTTATCTTTATCTATAGACTGCTTTACCTATACTTTGTGCTGGAGGGCATTCCTCAAGAACATAGACCTCTTCACCATCAAGAATCTTGCTGCCACTAAAGTTTTAAATTAAAGGTTAGGGATTCTTTGCCGGGTTGGCTGCCACCGGCGTCCAATGAGGTGACGACCTGCTGCAGTGTCCCAAAGCCAAGGAATGGCCGTGGAAGCTTCGAAAGGCATAGCAGTGATTACAGGTTTAATCGCGCCAGGGGCGGCGATCTCTGGGACTATCACGGTTGCTACACTAGCATAGGCATTGGAAGGGGCTTTGCCACCTTTAACAAGTGCTCTAGGAGGAGGTCCTTGATATCTATTGGTTTCGGAGTGGAGGAATGCGCACGATTTAGCCCTACATGCATTGTACGCGAAGAACATGCAAGGGGTGATGGCCTTTTCGGCTGCCGACATTCGGGCTGCTTTCTTGGCTTCCTCTCCCCTAGGGGTCGTTCTATCCACATCAGTGGATGGAGGCTGCTTTAATCCTACGGGTCTAGCCTTTTGGGTAGGGGCTGCATGCATATCCTCTTCAGTTTGAGCATCCTTCCAGGGAAGGAAGTCCTCACCCCCCCCGAAGCCTGACTTGCTGGAGATTCAGGAGTGTTCTCCGGGTCTGGGTCTGGGGTTGGTGCCGGAGCACCAGCGATCATCGGGAGGTGGATTGGTACCGAAGTACCCTGCCGCTGATTTTAGACCTAGCTGCCTATCAAAATCTCGGCGATTGCGCTTTTGCTGCTCCAGTTGGATGGCTACTTCAACTTTGGACCATAACCAGTCGGTTGTGCGACGATGGCTATCTAGTCGGGCTTCCCTAGCTTTAACGACCTTTGAGGCCATTACAGCATGATGCTCAAGTTCGTCGATAAGATGGTTAAACAACGTTTGCGGTCGCGGCAAATCCTCTACGGGAATTGTTGACATTACGTAGATATAAGTGCCTCTAAAGGTAACTAGAACGGCTACAGTGTTGCCGGGGACCTTAAGGGACAACAAATTCCTTTCGCCAAGCATGCCAAGGACGTCACGCTCCAGCTGAAAATGTTTAAATATTCTACGCAACATCGCGCGCCCGCATGGAAGCGCGCTGAGCAAGTTCCACCTTTGCAAGTTCCTAGGAGCTTGGATGCTACTTCGCGGTCAGTCCGAGGGTAGCGGGGTCGGCTTGGAGTTCTTCCTCGGTTGAGGTTAGGCACTCCTGGGCCCACAAGTAAAGTTCATTACCAGGGGTCTTTTGAAGTTTGCCTATGGCCATGAACACCTGGTTCACATAACCTCGGGCTTCACCTGCATTAACAGGAGGGTGGGGGAAAACCAGGTCAGTCAGGGACTTAACCATAATGGTCTTCTCTTCCTGCCTCGCGAAATCTACAGGTGCCAGGGAGGAACTGTCGGATGATGACCCTGAACTTGAAGGGTCAACAGACCTACATGAACTTTTGTGGTGGCAAGATGATGGCCTTGAGTGTTGTACACCTTGTTGGACAAGGGACAACGGCAATGGCGGCGCGACCGGAGGAAGCACCTGCCGCGGGAATAACTCACTTCCTGTAACTCGACGGGTCGAATAAACACATGGTGTACCCGCAAGGCTCGCTTGACTAAGATTTATTCCTAGTGGCGCGCCTAACGCAGCGCCCTTCGCAGTTGATGCTGGGGGCGCATAGGTAGATGCTATTGCTTGGTGTGCTTTCGCCAAGGTTGGGTTCGAACCGCTTGCAGCATGTGCACAATGCACGACAGCATTTGTTGCTGTAGGCAAGTTAGCTATTACTGAATCCACTTCCTGGGGCTGGGGGTTCGCCACAAATTGTTGTTGTTGTTGTTGCATCTGCTGAAGCTGCTGCTGTTGCAATTGCAATGCACTTGACAACCTTAACACCTCAGCTTGGAGTTGTTGCACCAAGACTGACTCTGATGGGTTTGACCCACTTGCAGCTAATGCACTAGGCACCATAACACTTGTTGTGAGGGGCAAGCTAGACACTGGGACTAACTCTGCGAACTGGGGGATCGCCACTACAGGGACGGGTGAGACACCCGGATGGTGTGAAGACTGGGGCAAGGATGCGACAGCATTTTGCGCGGCTACATTAGACGATTGACTACCAGAGACCAGAGACTTTGGGGATAACCCGACTAGTCGCCTCTACAACAATTGGGACAGCAACCACTTACAAAGTGTCTGAAGTATTTTGACGGTTATTTGGGAACAACAGTGGAATAGCTAGATTGGGGTATTGGACGGCAGCGGATGGGACCGCACTCAGATCTTCAAACACATGTTGCCTATCCAAAATTTGGGATGAGAATTAACGGAATCCGGGGAAACTAGTGCAACACAGTGTCGCTGCTGGGTTGCAGCCAGCTGATGCTCATTGAGAAACATCCTAGAGTCCCTTTCGGTTATCCCGATCTCCATATTAGCTAATTGTTGATTACCCAACATTGAAGGACTACCAGAAACCGTGGGGGTAACCCGACCAATCGCTTCTACGACGGTTGGGACAGCAACCTCTTGCATTGAATCTGGGGTATATTGCAGGCTAGTTGGGGACAACATATTATTGGTAGCTGCATTGGGGTATTGAATAGCGGTGGATGGGACCCCATTAAGGTCTTCAAACACATTCTGACTATCCAAAGTTTGATAGGAAGGGATCATGGAATCCGGGGAAACTAGTGCAAGCTGATGTTCATTGAGAAACATCCTAGAATCCCTTTCGGTTTTCCCAAACTCCCTAACAGCTGAATGTTGATTACCCAACATTGGCCTATTTTGAGGTGGTCTAGAAGTAGTTTCAACCCATTGCGGGCGGGCGGACAGGCTGCCTCGGTACTTCTGCTGGCGACTCGGGCGGGCGGGCGGGCGGGACAGGCTGCCTTGGTTTTTATGTCACAGGCAATACATTTCACAGGCTACCTTTCTTCCTTTCTTTCCTTCCTTCCTTCCTTCCATCCATCCTTCCTTCCTTCCATCCTTCCTTCTTTCCTTCCTTCCTTCCTTCCGTCCGTCCGTCCGTCCGTCCTTCCTTCCTTCCTTCCTTCCTTCCTCTTTCCGTGTTGACCGGAGATTTGCTGTCGATTTTTTTTTGGATCCCATTCCTTTTTTCCCCACCTGCCAGGTGAGGGTTTTTAAAATTTATCAGAGTTGTTCTTCTCCTCCTCCTTCCTCATCCTCCTTCCTCCTCCTTCTCCTCCGCGTCCTCCTCCTCTTCTACCACCTCTGCCTGCACTTCCACGTCCACTGTTGCCTTGCCAACTCTTGAACGGATAAACTAAGATAAATGTAAAAAGGCTATGATCTGCCAGGAAAATGATCTATGTAAGTCCGCATACTTGTTACCACCATGATGACGGGGGGAGTGCGGGGGAAGCAGTTTCCAAGGGTCACACTGTCATGTCTTGCACGCTTGCACATTATCTCTGCACCTTCTGCTTGCTGCTCTGCGATATTGTTGGTAGTGATAATGACGAAAAGGACGTTGAGAATGATAACGTTTGTTTGTTGCTGATGATGATGACGATGACGACAAAGATAATTATCATGTTCATGATGTTGATGATAATGAAATGATGGTGATGATGGTGATGATGATGATGATGATGGTGGTGATAATGGCTATTATTATTAGTATCATTATAAGGATGATGACAATATAATAATGATGAGGATGAGGATGAGGATGAGGAGTCAAGGAGGAGGAGGAGGAGTCGAGGAGGAGGAGGAGGAGCTTTAGTCGAGGAGGAGGAGGAGTCGAGGAGGAGGAGGAGTCGAGGAGTCGAGGAGGAGTCGAGGAGGAGGAGGCGTCGAGGAGGAGTCGAGGAGGAGTCGAGGAGGAGTCGAGGAGGAGTCGAGGAGGAGTCGAGGAGGAGTCGAGGAGGAGTCGAGGAGGAGGAGGAGTCGAGGAGGAGTCGAGGAGGAGTCGAGGAGGAGTCGAGGAGGAGTCGAGGAGGAGTCGAGGAGGAGTCGAGGAGGAGGAGGAGGAGAAGGAGGAGGAGGAGGAGTCGAGGCGGCCGGCGCGAGCACGAGGAACGAGTGTGAGGGACGCCGACGACGACGACGACGACGACAACGACGACGACGAAGACGACGACGACGACGACGACGAAGACGAAGACGAAGACGAAGAGGAAGACGAAGACGAAGACAAAGACGAAGACGAAACGACGAAACGACGGGGGGGTTGGGGGGGGGCAGAGCCCCCCCACTCGAGACAGGAGCAAGAAGCAGACACTGGCACAACGAGACTGCTCAGTGTTAGCGCCATGCTTCTGATTGTGACAGTGTCCTTGTTAGTCGCTGTCGGTGTCACTGTTGTTGTTGTTGTTGTTGCTGTTCTTGTTGTTGTTGTTGTTGTTGTTGTGGTGGTGGTGGTGGTGGTGGTTGTGGTGGTGGTGGTGGTGGTGGTGGTTGTGGTTGTTGTGGTTGTTGTGGTTGTTGTGGTTGTTGTGGTTGTTGTGGTTGTTGTTGTTGTTGTTGTGGTTGTTGGTTGTTCTTGTTCTTGTTCTTGTTCTTGTTCTTGTTCTTGTTGTTGCTGTTGCTGTTGCTGTTGCTGTTGCTGTTGCTGTTGTTGTTGCTGTTGTTGTTGTTGTTGCTGTTGTTGTTGTTGCTGTTGCTGTTGCTGTTGTTGTTGTTGCTGTTGCTGTTGTTGTTGTTGTCGTTGTTGTCCTCGTTGTCGTTGTCGTCCTCGTTGTCGTTGTCGTTGTCGTTGTCGTTGTGGTTGTCGTTCTCGTTGTCGTTGTCGTTGTCGTTGTCGTTGTCGTCGTCGTTGTCGTTGTCGTTGTCGTCGTTGTCGTCGTTGTCGTCGTTGTCGTCGTTGTTGTCGTCGTTGTCGTTGTCGTTGTCGTTGTCGTTGTCGTTGTCGTTGTCGTTGTCGTTGTCGTTGTTGTTGTTGTTGTTGTTGCTGTTGCTGTTGCTGTTGCTGTTGCTGTTGCTGTTGCTGTTGCTGTTGCTGTTGCTGTTGCTGTTGTTGTTGTTGTTGCTGTTGTTGTTGTTGTCGTTGTTGTTGTTTCCCACTCAAGACAGGAGCAAGAAACCTGCGAGTCATTTTTCCCACTCTTTCCCGGAAGGTGGTCCCTGTTTCTGACTGGATGATACTATTTCTGGCCGAGCCCTCAAGATTTCTTGCCAGGAAACTATTTCTGGCCAAGGTTTCAGTATTTCTGGCGAAGAGGGATATTGTATTTTCAGAAATACGAAGTTTCTATGCTATAGGAAAGGAGCTATCTTATTTCTAATAGCTGTATCGCTATTTCTTGAGATCCTGGTGAAATGACCTCTCCTTATTTCTGGCCAAGGCTTCACTATTTCTGGCGGAGGGGGTTCCCCGTTCTGCAACTGTCTCGACCGATGGTCCGGCGACCCGCACCCAAGTTCCTGCAGAATCTATTCTTGCGTCAGGTTAACCAGCTGCACGGAGTTCTCGAGCAAGCTCAATCTGCTCCCTGGCTTCTCTAGACAACAGATTAACAGGCAAAGGTGGGTTGGACCTATCTCTTTTTGGGTGCCTCTCCCTTGGAGATGCGGCTTTACCAACAGGTGCTGGCTCCTCCTCACTTTCAACCTCAAAACTTTCCTCCTCCTCCTCCTCCTGATTCCTTTCCACTGCCTCGCGCGCCTTGGCAAAAGCCGGAGCTCGCGCAGCGAGCTCTTCTGGTGTTGGCGGCGGATGTTGTGGCGGCGGTGGAATATTAGAAGGGACTAAAGGTGGTGGTGATGATGGTGGTGATGATGGTGGTGATGGGAGTTCAGCTACTGACAAGGGCTTTACAACAGCTTGACTACTGGGAATCGTAGGGACTACTTCAGTTGTTTGGGCAGTACCTGAATCCTTTTTCGCAGTGGCTGATGTGTCGCGTTCTTTGGGAACAACGACCCCTTGTGGTTGATTAGAGTTTGGCAAGGGATTCACAACAGGATTATCTTTGGGGGCTTCTGGAACGGCTGCACTTGATGGAGCACTACCGGATGCCTCAGTTGCAATCACTGTCGTGTCGCGTTCTTTGGGAACAGCGACTCCTTGCTTTTGTTTCGGCGGCTGCAAAGGTTTCGCAACAGATTCAA
Organism: Cladocopium goreaui; assembly: GCA_947184155.2. Classification (NCBI taxonomy): domain Eukaryota; class Dinophyceae; order Suessiales; family Symbiodiniaceae; genus Cladocopium; species Cladocopium goreaui. The sequence continues at coordinate 252,932 of CAMXCT020004335.1, forward strand.
CTTCGCGGGAACTTTCGGAGTCGCTACACTTGCTGGAGCACTACTCGAACCCTCGGATGCAATGGCTGTTGCGTCGCGTTCTTTGGGAACAGCGACCCCTTGCGGCTGCTTTTCGCTGGTGGTGGCGAGGGCTTTGTCACAACAGGTTTAACTCTGGGAACTTGTGGAACTGCTACACTTGATGGAGCACTACCAGGACCCTCAGATGAAACGGCTGTTGCGTCGCGCTCTTTGGGAGCGGCGACCCCTCGCGATTGTTCTGGGAACGGACGGATGGACGATGATATATGGACACTGCTATACTCGGCTTGCTGTACAACTTGATCCGCAGCACGCAAAGTAGGTTGCCAGTCAGATGCTGGCGCCTTCGGCTGCTGTGCCTTTGGCGACGCAGCTTTGGGTGGCTCTTTGGGCTCTGGAGGTCGTACAACTGCTGCGCCACCAGCCGAAGCCGGGTCAGCGGCCCAAGCTCTGGGTCTTGCAGGAGCGTTTGGGCCTACGTACCTATAGTAGTAATCCCAACTTTCTTGAGGAGGGAATTCACTACCCAAAATGTTCAAGTTAATGATACGCTTTGATGGTAGTACGCCACTTTCAACTGCGTGACGACCGTGTCCAACACCACGCCTTCTGTCTAGGCCGTTGACGGGGACCCAGCGTTCGTATTCAGGCCAGATATTATATGTTAGCACTAAACACTGAGTTACGGTCAAGTATCCAGCAATGGCTTCGTGATTAGCGACTTGCCACTTTTGGTCAATGTGAACACTGTCCAAGTAGTATCTGCCCAACCAAAAACCACGGCCTGACCTCCCTCCTGTATTTTGATACAGCCAGTCCCTAAAAGTATCCAAGTCACTAAACCAGGCCCGGTTGGCTTCCTGGTTTCTAGTTGTCTGCCCACCGCGTGAACTCCTCTGTCGAGTGTGCTGTTTTGGACCTGCAGATGGAGCGGAGGGAGAGTGACCGGTACGAATAGGCTCAACACCAAGCTCAACTAAGTTGGGGCTAGTGGGTGGTGCAACAAAATCAGATGTGTCTAGTTGAGTATTGGATGTTGTCGCGACAGCGGAAGCGTCAACGACCCCAGGGTGTGCGGATGCAGAACTTGGTTCAGAAACTTCTGTGGCTTCTAAGACGGCTGAATCTACACTTGCACCTGGGTTTTCTGTCGCGACAACGGTTGTGTCTACGACCTCAGGCTTAGCCGATGCCAAGGCTGGTTCGGATGCTTTGTGGGACCCTACTGCAACTGTCTCAAGTTGCACGGATGTGGCAGCTTCGAGTGTGTCGGCTTGTGGACTCTTGGGATCCACTTCAGCTTTGACAACGGCTGCAACAGTTGTGTCTTCACCCAAGTTTGATGTTGTGGTACCTTCCAATTGATCTGCGGCTTCAGAAGCTATCTCAGTAGAGGATGGATGAAGTGGCTGCTGGTCTCCTGTTTGATGTGTCCCAGACTGTTATTGGCACCTTCCAATCCAGAAACTTCGGAAAAAGTTATGTCAGCAGCTACCTCTTCCGTCGCGGCGTTGTCGCCAGCGACCTCCACTGATAAACCTCCAGCTACAGGCACCTCACTCGTTGACCGTGCTTCCTGGAACTCCTCCTTCACCTCAGTCGACAATCCTTGGGATTGGTCAGCTTCAGCAGGCTGCTGGTCACCAGTCGACGGCACGGGAAACCGCCCAGTTTCGGGAAACTGCGGCGCCGGTTCAGCAGTCGGTGGATTAAATTCCTCAACACCTTCTGCTTCCCCTAGAGCGTTGGTTCCTTCCACTGGCGTTTCGGCTGCCGCGCTGTGATCAGCTGCGACCTGCTCGGAAATGTCTGAGGGCATGCAACAGCGAGCGAAGTGCGAAAAGTACCAGGGGCCTAAACCAGTTATGGACGGATTAGGTAACCCTTAAAAACAGGCTATACGGCTGATAATCAGTGAAAACAAAGGGACGAACAGACAACCCAAAAGAAAGGGTGACCCAATCCGCCCATAACCCTGTACCCAAACCAAGCACTCCTTTTTGGCGGAGCACTTGAGCCAAGCGTCAATAGCGTAACATGTTGACCCGACCCGGTGATTGTGGGGAAGGGAAAACAAAAGGTTACCTATTTCGAACTACGGATACTCTCCATATCTATAGCACAAGATATGGGGTGCTATACTGTACATTGAGTATTCAGCATAACTATTTTGGAGTCAGGTGGTGCTCATAGCTAAGCTATATACACTACGCTATACCTGCTAAGCTACATGTAGTGGGGGCTCAGGGGTCGATATATTTCAACTTAGGTAGTTCGAGATAAATCAGTAGGTAGGTGAGTAGACAGATAGACAGACAGGTAGACAGATACATGGAATGGATAGAATATATAATATATAGAATAGATAGAGTAGATACACTAGATAGAATAGATATAATAGATTACATTTATAGCATAGAAAGAATGGATACAATAGATAGAATACATAGAATGGGTGAAGTAGGTAGAATACATGAAATAGATAAAAATACATAGAAGACATAGAATAGATCGATTTGGTAGATGGGAAAGATTGGATAGATTCAATAGATTCGACACTTTCGATGGATTCGATAGTATCGATAGATTCAATGGGTTGGATACATTGGGTAGATTGGGTAGGTTGGATGGATTGGATGGATTGGATAGGTAGGTTATAGATCAGGTGGATTAGATAGATTAGATACATTAGATGGATTAGATAGATCAGATAGATAAAATTGATAAGACTGGTAAGATAGATAATTCTAAATAAGACAGACAAGATAGATAAGCTAGATAAGCTGGATAAGCTAGATAAGCTAAGTAAGATAGATAAGGTAGATAAGATAGGATAGGAAAAGATAAGATAATATGATTTAATATAAGATCAGGTAAGCTAGATAGAGCCTGTACATATTTGTGACATAAATATATATATATTCATACTTTTAGCTGTCCGTATCGCAACTTCTTGTGAATCCACAAAGACCTGTCCTTGTAGTCCATGATCTTCTGCAATTCCTCTTGTGCGGCATCTCCTGAATAACCTGAATGGGATCGTCACATCCATCGTGTGTCCAAAAATGAGCCACTCTTAAACTCCGATGGTATATCATATGATCATTTTCTTAATCAGAAATCGCCATTTCGAATACCCCACTTCTCGACAAGCCCAATGCCTGTGTGAAGGAAAAAAAAGGGATAAATCCATTTTTTTTCACTTCAATCAAGCTAAATCAGCTAAATCTATGTTTTTGCTGATTGAAATAATCTAAAATGAGTGAAATCCCCATGTTTGGCTGGCAACTCTTTGGCTGTTTACCACAACTTGGCGTTTGAAAAAACCCATTTTTCAACGGATCATCCCGCGTGCGCGGCACCTGCGGTGAATTCGGAGACCACCGAGGCTTCTTTCAGCCGGTCGTGGCCTGGAGAAACATGGGAAAATTCGAAAGTGGTGGGAAACATGGCCTAAAGGATGGTGGAATACGGATGGTTGATTTTTTTTGATTTGGATTCCATGGGGGGTCTTGGGATTAAATAGATGTATGATTTGATCACGTGTAATGGTGAATAGATGGGATTAAATGGGTACATAATCAACTATAATGGTGATATAATCGGAATATAGCCAACAGTCATAAGTCCACATAGGGTATATGATGTATACATATATAGGGAGATGTAATCGGTTTGATTCCACATTTAATGGAAAAAACTACCCACAGGTTTATCATAATTTCCCTGTTAGTTGATAGTTATTTTGAGGGATAGCCAATTTTTGAAACAAACATCACAACAAAGTCAGATGCCAAATACTGACGCTGAGTAGATCTTGATGTATTTCTCCAGGTAAAAATAAGAGCCAGAATCATGATGAGAAAAAATGATAGTAGTTTTAGGTCTCATGATGATGATAAACAAAAACACAAGAATGTTACAATGCATCTGTTTTTTGGCAGAAATGCACAAGAAATGTGCATGCAAAAACAATAGCAACCATCCCCCCCACCAGGGCCCTAACTTGGCCTTTTTCAGTCTCGGGTTGTTGCTTCAAACTCTTCTCTCGAAGTTCCAGACGTTTGTTCATCCTCAGGAAACCCAAGACTTGGAAAGATACGCTGTAGAAATATCGGGATAGCACGCGGACGAAAACGTTTTTTGATTGAAAGTACATGGGGTACACTATGACTACATGGGGATGAAAAGGCCGTCTACATATGCATTGCATTCCCTTCCGCCCTCTGTTTGGCTTAACAGCGCACTTTTCTGTGCCAGGGTCAAGGTGCCCATCTGCGAAGATCATCCTAGCCAATTCATGGCCTTGGGTGATTCAGGTAAGATCGCCGTAGCCAAACATTTGGCGTTAGGTGAGCAAAGTGGAAAAGTCCTAGCCAAAACTTGGTTTGGGCGTAACAAACTTGGTCAAAACCAAGTGCCAAACAATGGCTCCGAGACCAAAATTCCCAAAACCAAGCCCTAAACACTGGGGAAGGCATGCGTCAGCAAGGGCTTGGTCTTGGTTCAAACAGCAGTGAAGGCGGTAAGCAATCAGGCGCCTAAAAATCAAGGTCACTTGAAATTCCTTGGCACTGCCCGGGCCAAATTTTGCCAACACCATTGGATTTCAGAAACGTTGCCCTGGACAGTGACCATTACATCACGCAGCTGTATTCTTGCATCTACTTCTGTCTGCTTCAGTGGCAAGCTTTTGTTGTTCAAGCTTGTGCGTTGCACTGTTGTCTTTGCATTTCACTTCGCAAGCTCATTGGCCGAAGTGACTGTGTCGAAGAAAGCCCACTACGCAAAACCCATGGGCTCTAGCTTGCCCTGCCTGCACTTTCCAGTAGGAGCTATTGGTGCCCTTTTTTGACTTGGAGGCTTCCGACCAGACGGCCTCTTGCCAGACGGCAGTGCATTTCCAACTTTAGCCACTACATTCCTAAAGCCTTTCCAGCTGATACTCAAAGCTCTTCAGCTCCTCAAATATTCCACAGAAATTGGCAAGCTGAAATGTATGAACAGGCAAACGCGAGCTGATGTTCAAACAAGCAGCCCCAAGGATCATGACTTGGAGTCCAAGCTGCATGCCGGCTACGGCCATTGTGAAACACGGCCAGGCAACTGCAAAGGGGCAGCTTTTGCCAAGACCAATCGCAAGTCTGCCAATATGCAAGTCTGCCGAAGCTCCATGCAATGCGCTGAATGCACCTGATTCTTCAACAGCAACGATTCATCATCTGGAGCTGAGCTGGTACTGAAACTTTGTGTTTAGAGTGTTGGCTCCAGAAACATCTTTGATGAAGTCTGCATGCTATGCTGCTGCAGAAGTATCCCGGTAGTTGACAAATGTCGTTGAGGAAACTCGGCCCCTGAAGGCATGCGCAGCGATGGTACCAGTGGCTCCTCGCTTTTTGCCAATTGCAAAAACACCACGAACAACGCCTTCAAGAAAACGCTGCTCAAACGAAACGCAGACTATGCTTCGTACCATGCTTGCAAGCACAAGGCTCTCAGATGGCCAAGCACTCCAGGCACCAAGGCAGGTGAAGTGCAGGGAGCGGCCATATATTCCCCCGAGGCTACCCCAACAGCATCTGCCTGCAGCTTCCTCCACAATCCAAACGTACCGTCAAAACTTCTAATCTCTGAATGCGGAGTTCATGAGCCAATGATCAGAACAGCACGCTTTTGTCTGAATGACTCATGGGCCAATACTGCTCAAGATTTTCTAGGGATAGGTGTCATTTGCCATGGTGGGCCAAATAACTTATTTTGTGGCCAAGGGCGCTGAAGGCCTTCTTGCTCGTGTCACTGGCAAAGTTGTGGAAACCAAAGGAGATACAGTTGTGGTGGCCACCAGACCTTGTGACGTGAAAGGCATCCCGAACCATTTATTAGCTTCTGCTCCAGGTGACCATACCGAGATAACTTTCCTTCGAATCCCTGCCAGTTCTTGCGTCTATAGTAGGCCCCCTGTTTGGCTTGCCTGCGACCCTGGCCAGTTGCCAGATTCTGATTTGGGCTGCATGGGGAGAGCTTGGCCAAGAAGTGTTAGCAGCGAAGCGGAGAAACCGCACGTGGAAAAGAAAGGTGTCCACGCCAGAGCCCAAAAGCCCAGCTTTGTTAGAGGACTTGGGCCGCTTCAAAGGCATGTTTCAGGCGAGGGACTCGGAGAAGGACAGCTCAGACAGCGAGGGCCTGGCCCTGCAAAAAGTGAGCCGGAAGCATCAGCCTCCGGGAGGTCAGTTCATCCCGAGAACTTCCATCTGTCCAGAAAAAGAGCAGCCGAAAAAATGCTTCTCACCACGATATGATGCAGACACTGTTGGGGAAAGGGATCTCAGAGGGGAGGGGCAAGAGCCCAGCAGACCTCATGCCTTACCTGATGATGAGCTTCATGATGGACCAGCGCTCCAAGGGGTCGAAGAGAAGCCGTCGGGAACGGAAGCGGATCAAGAGGCATCCGCGGAAGATTTACAGTGGAGGATGGGGATTGTGAGGGGGCAATGTTGGACAGTACGAGATTACCTCAAAAAGCAGAACTGGGGGAAGGTCAAAGGCATGTACAGATGTGCCATGATGGACGCCCAGGCATACGAACAGTACTTTGCCGGAAGCTACCGGCGACTTTGCGCCACTCTTCCCATGCATGCTGCCTTACCCTGAAGCCATAGGTGATGGGGGTACAATCGAGGGTGCGACCGACCTGCTGTGGTGGGCCAAGCGACATGTGAATGTGTTTGTTGCCTGGTCAAACTATGTGGTGTTGGGCTGCCCGGATTGTCGAGGCAACACGCATGAGCCGCAGGTTGCTTATCTGTATCGCGAATCTGCGCGAAAGTTTGCAGATGAGTTGCTGGGCGAGGTGACTGAATTTGGCTCTAGCGATCTGATTGAGGATGCCCTCAACAAAAGGATAAATAAGGCAACCAGCTATGAAACCAAAAATCAGCGAAAACCAGTCAAGCTGCCAGTCCCCAGCGCCTTGCAAGCACCTTTCCAGCAGATAGCGATGATCCCTGTCAGCACGGTCAAAGGCGTGCAGCAGCAGCGCTATGGCACTCCCTGCTCCGGCGCCCGATGTGAGAGCTCGGGCCATATGCACTTGAAATGCACCATTGGATTAAAACATGCTCCTCATATATACATATTATATCTATCTATCTATCTATCTATCTATCTATCTATCTATCTATCTATCTGGATGGATGGATGGATGGATAGATTGTTAGTCAGATATAACCAACTAGAATGATCTAGAATGAGGAGATTGATGGGATTCAACAAGTTGACAACCAACTATAACGGAGATCTGAGATATGAAGTGGGGAAAATAACCAACATATTCATATTCATGATGTGGGTGCTTCAAAAATCAGGTATACCTCAAACGTATCATTGATTAGCATAGGGGGGTCCAATGTTTCAGACAACTCCATATATATGATTTCTAGTTGTTTCCAGGAAACTCAACACGTTGCTCCACCAAGATCTTCTTCTCTTGAACTTCCCTGTCACGTTGATTCCTTTCCTGCTGCTTCCAGGGGGCCCGAGTGTTGGGAAACCTTTCTTGATGATTCAGGTTGGGGGGCAAAAACACCAACTCTGAGAAAGAACAAGCCCCTGGATTCTGGGCCGGATTAAAAAAAACGCAAAGACTGGGAAATGGAACCAAATCTTCGGGATGGTATAAGCGGTGATATTTACCATACTGTCATGGGAATACCAACCAGCAACAAAAAAACCGAGTCCCTGCTTTCCCCTGCTTCACTGGAAAAATCAACGGACTATGCCCCAAATAAAGATCACCCAAAACATGGTGACAAAAAGGTCCTTGTGTCTGTGTGGACTACCCAAAGTGTTTGATCAGAATGGCCTACTTTTGGCTACGGTTATTCGCTGCTGTTGGTGAAATGCACTGGAAATATCTTGAAAATCCGAAATGTTGCCTGAAATCAGCGAAACCCCATTTCTAAATCCACACTACAAAGAATTTTAAATCCAGCATGTTCCAGTGGCACTGCTATCCATAAAAGGCTGAGGCTTTTTTTTGTCTCCTCCATGACGCCCTGCTCAAAGCGGTGCAGCTCAGCTTGAGCCATCTCCTCAAAGGCATCCCCCTTGAAATACCAAAATGTGAGCAATTGGCAATATATGATATACCATGATATAAGTATGATTAGTATAATTGATAAATATCATTAGTTGTCTGACAAGTTGATTAGTTGATATTAGTTGTATCTCCAAAAAGTGGTGCGGATTTGGGTCAATTCCGATAGAATGATATCGGATTTGGCAAATTTATGCTGTTTCATGCAAGTTTCAGGTTGCTCTTTTTCTTTCGAATATCGAGTCTACTGAGATCATCCCACGATGGCAACGTAAAGCAGGGGAATGGCTAGCATTCGTAGCATGTCGGGTATGGCTCGAGTCGGGGAACTGGCTAACTGACCCACAATTGATTGTCGGCATTGCTTGTTTTCGGTCTTAATTTGGGGATATTTGGGGTGCAATAACTTTGAACCATCCCATTTCACCAAAATGAATCGGGAAAACCAACTCGGTTTTAAAGAAAACGAAAAACAGAGGTAGCTAGAAGTCACCAATGAAGCTGAGCATGTGTACGCGAGGCAGTTTGAGCGTTTAAGCGAGAAAAAATGCGAATTCAACCATGCAAGAAAACAATCAATCAACAATATTGGAGCATGAGCAAACTGAAGACATGACGCGGAAAAAAAATGCCAGATGTTGTTGCATGGGTTTCACTCTAAAGTTCGGACGCTCGACACAGGGAGACGCCTCTGAAACTTGAGAAGCATAACTGGCATAACTCATCCTGGAATAGAAGGATATACAGCAAGTCCCAACAAATCTGGAGGCCACTTTCCCATGGTTTCCTCTAGATTTCCGCTTAAACCAATCCATTATTGCAATTATAATCCATTCATATCAAGTTTATGGTATTCTATGGTCATCTCATCTCCCGTCCTTGGCATGATAGGCATCATGGGACAACAGCAGGAGTTCCTCATAGTCACGCTCCTTGGTTTCTCAAAATCATGCTATTATGGCTTCCAAGAAAATGAACCCGATGAACCCGTTGAACCCGTTGACAAAGACCACATTTTCTAAACAAAAACATGCAAATGGTGATTCAATGTTGCTCAATGGGCAATATATGGCAATATTGACATATATTATCCATAGTTTGGGCATTGTTTGCCTTTGGTTTCCAATACGTGGAACTGGCAAATCAAAGGTCGGCTGAACAAACTGACCAAAGCTCTAGCCGTATTTTCCTAAATCAAATGTGGCGCTTTTGGATGTAAAGATCTCACATATGAAAATGGTTTCGTCTCTTTTGTCTCGAAATTGGTGACGTCCCCATCTTATGCCAATTTCACTTGGAAGAATCATGATGATATCTACTGTAATAAATTCATTTTTTCCCCATGTTCAAACTAATAATATGACGCAACTCATGCCATCAAATTTCTCCATCAACCACCCACATGTGTTTTTATTCCAAAAAATCTAGAAAGAGAAAAAAAAAACTGCAGCCCGCAACAAGGGCTACAAACAGCAGAGCTGGCAACCTACAACATTTACAGCCAGCAATGCAGGCTACAAACAGCAGGGGTGGGGCCAACATGAGGCATCTTGGGGCTGTAGGTTGGCAACCTACAGCATTTACAGCCAGCAATGCGGGCTACAAACAGCAGGGGTGGTAACATGAGGCATCTTGGGGCTTTAGGCTGGCAACCTACAGCATTTACAGCCAGCAATGCGGGCTAGAAACAGCAGCAGGGTTGGGCCAACATGAGGCATCTTGGGGCTGTAAGTTGGCAACCTAAAGCATTTACAGCCAGCACCTAAAAACAGCCTGGTTGGGGCCAACATTGGGCATCATGGGGCTGCAGGTTGGCAACCTACAGCATTTACAGCCAGCAATGCAGGCTACAAACAACAAGGTGGAGGCCAACATGACGCATCTTGGGGCTGTAGGTTGGCAACATGAGCCATCTTCAGGCTGTAGGTTGGCAACCTACAGCATTTACAGCCAGCAATGGACCCTAAAAACAGCTTGGGTTGGGGCCAACATGACGCATCTTGGGGCTGTAGGTTGGCAACCTACAGCATTTACAGCCAGCAATGCGGGCTACAAACAGCAGGGGTGGGGCCAACATGAGGCATCTTGGGGCTGTAGGTTGGCAACCTACAGCATTTACAGCCAGCAATGCGGGCTACAAACAGCAGGGGTGGGGCCAACATGAGGCATCTTGGGGCTGCAGGTTGGCAACCTACAGCATTTACAGCCAGCAATGCGGGCTACAAACGACATGGGTGGGGCCAACACGAGGCATCTTGGGGCTTTAGGTTGGCAACCTACAGCATTACAGCCAGCAATGCGGGCTACAAACAGCAGGGGTGGGGCCAACATGAGGCATCTTGGGGCTGTAGGTTGGCAACCTACAGCATTTACAGCCAGCAATGCGGGCTACAAACAGCAGGGGGCCAACATGAGGCATCTTGGGGCTGCAGGTTGGCAACCTACAGCATTTACAGCCAGCAATGCGGGCTACAAACAGCAGGGGTGGGGCCAACATGAGGCATCTTGGGGCTGTAGGTTGGCAACCTACAGCATTTACAGCCAGCAATGCGGGCTACAAACAGCAGGGGTGGCGCCAACACGAGGCATCTTGGGGCTGTAGGTTGGCAACCTACAGCATTTACAGCCAGCAATGCGGACTACAAACAGCAGGGGTGGTGCCAACATGAGGCATCTTGGGGCTGTAGGTTGGCAACCTACAGCATTTACAGCCAGCAATGCGGGCTACAAACAACATGGGTGGGGCCAACACGAGGCATCTTGGGGCTGTAGGTTGGCAACCTACAGCATTTACAGCCAGCAATGCGGGCTACAAACAGCAGGGGTGGGGCCAACATGAGGCATCTTGGGGCTGCAGGTTGGCAACCTACAGCATTTACAGCCAGCAATGCGGGCTACAAACAGCAAGAGTGGGGCCAACATGAAGCATCTTGGGGCTGCAAGTTGGAAACCTACAGCATTTACAGCCAGCAATGCGGGCTACAAACAACATGGGTGGGGCCAACACGAGGCATCTTGGGGCTGTAGGTTGGCAACCTACAGCATTACAGCCAGCAATGCGGGCTACAAATAGCAGGGGTGGGGCCGACATGAGGCATCTTGGGGCTGTAGGTTTGCAACCTACAGCATTTACAGCCAGCAATGGACCCTAAAAACAGCTTGGGTTGGGGCCAATGAGGCATCTTGGGGCTGCAGGTTGGCAACCTACAGCATTTACAGCCAGCAATGCGGGCTACAAATAGCAGGGGTGGGGCCAACATGAGGCATCTTGGGGCTGTAGGTTGGCAACCTACAGCATTTACAGCCAGCAATGCGGGCTACAAACAGCAGGGGTGGTGCCAACATGAGGCATCTTGGGGCTGCAGGTTGGCAACCTACAGCATTTACAGCCAGCAATGCGGGCTACAAACAACATGGGTGGGGCCAACACGAGGCATCTTGGGGCTGCAGGTTGGCAACCTACAGCATTTACAGCCAGCAATGCGGGCTACAAATAGCAGAGGTGGGGCCAACATGAGGCATCTTGGGGCTGTAGGTTGGCAACCTACAGCATTTACAGCCAGCAATGCGGGCTACAAACAGCAGGGGTGGTGCCAACACGAGGCATCTTGGGGCTGCAGGTTGGCAACCTACAGCATTTGCAGCCAGCAATGCGGGCTACAAACAGCAGGGGTGGGGCCAACATGAGGCATCTTGGGGCTGCAGGTTGGCAACCTACAGCATTTACAGCCAGCAATGCGGGCTACAAACAACATGGGTAGGGCCAACACGAGGCATCTTGGGGCTGCAGGTTGGCAACCTACAGCATTTACAGCCAGCAATGCGGGCTACAAACAACATGGGTGGGGCCAACACGAGGCATCTTGGGGCTGCAGGTTGGCAACCTACAGCATTTACAGCCAGCAATGCGGGCTACAAACAACATGGGTGGTGCCAACATGAGGCATCTTGGGGCTGTAGGTTGGCAACCTACAGCATTTACAGCCAGCAATGTGGGACCCTCCGGGAATCGAACATGGTATTTGAAAATCCACAGATCACGTTCCAAGTAGAATGTAATTTATAAAGGATTTCACGTTGCCATGTTTGATGACCAGAAGGCATTTTTTTGTGCAGTGGAAATCACCACTCCGCTGGCTGCCATATGGAATCCAAGCCTATCGAACACGGGAACCTACATACAGTTGACATACTGAAGCATTCAGTTCGATGTTTAATATTGTCTGGGAACAGTTCAAACTCATCCCAGTTCCAAGGTGGTTTTCTAAACAAATAACCCAGATGCAAACCTGCACATAATTGATGAAAATCGTGAAAATTCCATAGCTAGGGACCCAATTTGAAATTTGGGATCAACAAAATCAACAAAATCAACAAAATCAACAAAATCAACAAGCCAAATGGTTTTCCAATTGGGATTTCCCTGGATCCCGAGTTTCTTTCGCCTTGAGCGTGTGTTCAATGGCACAGAGTTGGTTATCGAAACCGATCCTTTCATCCTGGCAGAGAACATGACTTCGGAAGATCTGCCAGGCATTGCCAGGCGAATCTGATGGATCTGATGGATCTGATGGATCTGATGGATCTGATGGAGATAGACAATTCTTGGACCCGGAGAACACCACATCACCAGCTACCCGCAACGGGAACCATCTGAAGCCAACATGAACCAAATGGTTTTATCATAATTTACCCAATTCAAATTCAAATTGCCAAAATTCACTCAAAATTTCCCATTTCTGGCAAAAACCAGAATATGTTTTTTCCAATTTTCTCATTCATTCCCTATATATGTCCATTATATGTCCAGTTTATCCAGCATTTTCGTTTGCTAAAACCCAATGTTTGTTGGTTGACAGCAGTGTCCTTCAAACGCTTCACGATAGCCTCATAGGTCTTCCGAATGCTTTGAGCCTGTGGGGAAAGGTCAAATCGACTGGTTCATGAAAACTGCGGAAGATCATTGTTGAATAATGGTAAATCCGGTAAAACCAAAGGTAAAACCAAATCATGAACCTCCACTTTTGGAGGGTTTGTACCATCCATTTGTGGTGATATTGGGATGTGTTTACCGGTAGTGCCGCACAAGGCGGTGGCGGAAGTTTCAAAGATAGGACACTATAGGAGAGGTGAGTTGTTGTGATGCATGGATGGCAGAGCGAATCCACTGGTGGACCGAAAGGTGGTTGGAGTTTTTTTCGAGTGGCTGCAATGGTTGCAGCGGTCACCTCATCCACAACTGCTGGATGTAGTGTGGTGTAGCGCAGCTGTAGTTGTAGCTGTAGTGTAGTGGAGCTGTAGTTGTAATTGTAATGTGATTAGTGTAGTGTAGTTGCAGTTGTAGTTGTGGTGTGGTGTAACGAGTGTAATGGAATGTAGTGTAGTGTGCTGTAGTGTTGTGTGTTGTAGTGTAGTCTAGTGTAGTGTACTGTAGTGCACTGTAGTGTAAAGTAGTGTAGCTGTAGGTGTAATGTAGCGTGGTGTAGTGTAATGTAGTGTAGTTGCAGTTGCAGTTGCAGTTGTAGTTGTAGTTGTAGTGTAATTAATGTAGCGTAGTGTTGTGTAATCTAGTGTAGCGTAGTGGTGGCAACATCAAAAACGAAACAATTCTGCGAGACTTCCTTCAATTTTCAAAGCTGACAACATCAAAAATTAAAGGACCAGATAACCCCACATGTTAAGCCTTCCGATTGTTATGAGACGAGGGTGATGACTTGGGATATCTTGGGATGGTGGGAGCAGATGGGTGGATGGATGGATGGATGGATGGATGGATGGAGAGAGAGATAGATAGATAGATAGATAGATAGACAGACAGATAGATAGATTGATTGATAGATTGATTGATAGATTGATAGATTGATAGATTGATAGATTGATAGATTGATAGATTGATAGATAGATAGATAGATTGATTGATAGATAGATTGATAGATAGATTGATAGATAGATTGATAGATTGATAGATTGATAGATTGATAGATTGATAGATAGATAGATAGAGAGAGATAGAGAGAGAGAGAGAGGTAGATAGATAGCTAGATACAGAGAGACAGAGAGACAGAGAGACAGAGAGACAGAGAGAGAGATAAATAGATAAATCGATAAATACATAGATAGATAAGATAGATAGATAGATAGATAGATAGATAGAAAGATAGGTAGATAGATAGATAGACAGAGAGACAGAGAGAAAGAGAGACAGAGAGAGAGAGAGACAGAGAGAGAGAGAGACTGATAGGTAGATGGATAGATAGGTAGATGGATAGATGGATAGATGGATAGATGGATCAATGGATAGATGGATAGATGGATAGGTACATGGATATATAGATGGATAGATGGATAGATAGATGGATAGATAGATGGATAGATGGATAGATAGATGGATAGATGGATAGATGGACAGATGGATCAATGGATCGATGGATAGATGGATGGATGGGTAGATGGGTATAGATGGATAGATGGATAGATGGATAGATGGATAGATGGATAGATGGATAGATGGATAGATGGATAGATGGATAGATGGATAGACGGATAGATGGATAGATAGAGAGATAGAGAGATAGAGAGATAGATAGATAGACAGATAGATAGATAGACAGATAGATCGATAGATCGATCGATAGATCGGAAACCAATCTGAAACCAGTCGGAAACCAGTCTGAAACCTGTCGGACACCAGTCGGAAACCAGTCTGAAACCAGTCGGAAACCATTCTGAACCAGTCCAAACCACAGTCTGAAAAGTCTGAAACCAGTCGGAAACCACTCGCAAACCAGTCGGAAACCAGTCGGAAACCAGTCGGAAACCAGTCGGAAACCAGTCTGAAACCAGTCGGAAACCAGTCGGAAACCAATCTGAAACCAGTCGGAAACCAGTCGGAAACCAATCTGAAACCTGCAGAAACATACCATCAGCTACATGGCTGGGACCCTGGATATTACACTGTAGACCCATAAAACGGGGTCTGAAGAAGAGTTACATAGCTATATCACGTAAAAACAATTTCAATGGTGTAGACCCTTGGACCTTACAGATGCTGAAGGTCTGAAGACGTTTACCCATGCGTCAAAAATACCAAAAAAAACTGTTCCAAACAACATGTTTTCTCTCGCTCATTTTTGAAATCTTATGGAATAACAATTTGGAAAAAAATATTATCAAATCTTATGAATAACAATTTGGAAAAATCTTATGAAATCTTATGAATAACAATTTGGAAAAAAAAACTTATGAAATCTTATGAATAATAATTTGGAAAAATCTTATGAAATCTTATGAATAATAATTTGGAAAAAAAAATCTTATGAAATCTTATGAATAACAATTTGGAAAAAAAAACTTATGAAATCTTATGAATAACAATTTGGAAAAAATCTTATGAAATCTTATGAAAAACAATTTGGAAAAAATCTTATGAAATCTTATGAATAATAACAATTTGGAAAAAATCTTATGAAATCTTATGATTAATAATTTGGAAAAAAAATCTGATGAAATCTTATGAAAAACAATTTGGAAAAAAATCGTATGAAATCTTATGAAAAACAATTTGGAACAAAATCTTTTGAAATCTTATGAATAACAATTTGGAAAAAATCTTATGAAATCTTATGAAAAACAATTTGGAAAAAATCGTATGAAATCTTATGAATAACAATTTGGAAAAAATCTTATGAAATCTTATGAAAAACAATTTGGAAAAAATCGTATGAAATCTTTTGAATAACAATTTGGAACAAAATCATCTTATCAAATCTTATGAATAACAATTTGGAAAAAATCTTATGAATAACAATTTGTCCAGACCTTTGTACGACCTGGGGAATCTAGCGTGGCAAAGGTCTAGAAACACAATGGCCAGCAAAACCAATCTGTGTTGATCAAGGCCAGAAACGCTGTCCAGACCTTTGGACAAACTGTGGAATCTAGCTTGGCAAAGGTCCAGGGCTACAATGGTCAGCAAAACCAACCTGTCTTGATCAGTGCCAGAAATGTTGTCCAGACCTCTGTAAGACCTGGGGAATCTAGCTTGGCAAAGGTCTAGGGCTACAATGGTCAGCAAAACCAACCCGCCCTGATGATTGCCAGAAAAGCTGTCCAGACCTTTGAAAAAGCAAGATCTGCCTTACATCTTCAAAGTTGAAAATTATGGGACATCCATATATCATGTCCAACATAGACACGCTCAAGGGTCTATAGTACCTTAAATGCAGAGGGTCTACAGCGCTCTAGGAAGTACTCTAGACCCTGGGCCCCTGAGACCTGGGGGTCTGGGTATACCCTGGACCTTATGTAGTTGAGGGGATGCAGAAACCAGATTGAAACAGTCTGAAACCAGTCGGAAACCAATCGGAAACCAATCGGAAACCAGTTGGAAAACAGTCGGAAACCAGTCGGAAACCAGTCGGAAACCAGTTTGAAACAATTTGAAACAACTCGAAAACCACTCGGAAACCAGTCTGAAACCAGTCCGAAACCAATCGGAAACCAGTTTGAAACCAGTTTGAAACCATTCTGAACCAGTTTGAAACCAATTTGAAACCAGTCTGAAACCAGTCGGAAACCAATCGGAAACCAGTTTGAAACCAGTTTGAAACCATTCTGAACCAGTTTGAAACCAATTTGAAACCAGTCTGAACCAGTCTGAAACCAGTCGGAAACCACTCGCAAACCAGTCGGAAAGCATTCTTAAACCGCTCTGAAATGATCTGAAACCAGTCTGAAACCAGCCGGAAACCACGCGGAAACCAGTCCGAAACCGGTCCGAAACCAGTCGGAAACCATTCTGAACCAGTTTGAAACCAGTCGGAAACCCATCTGAAACCAGTCGGAAACCAATCAGAAACCAGTCGGAAACCAGTCGGAAACCAGTTGGAAACCAGTCGGAAACCAGTCGGAAACCAATCGAAAACCAGTCGGAAACCAGTCGGAAACCAGTCGGAAACCAGTACTACTGTGTATTACAAAGCTCGCGCAAACTACTTCCCAGTACTACATTGCACTACAAAGCTCGCACAAACTACTTCCCAGTACTACTTTGTATTACGAAACTTGCACAAACACGTTCCCAGTACTACCGTATACTACAAAACCCGCACAAAGTCGCTTCAGTACTACCGTATACTACAAAGATCGCACAAAGTCGCTCCCAGTACTACCGTATACTGCAAAACTCGCACAGACACGTTCCAGTACTACCGTATACTACAAAATCCGCACAAACACGTTGCAGTACTACCGTATACTACAAAACTTGCACAAACACGTTCCAATACTACCGTATACTACAAAACTCGCACAAAGTCGCTCCATTACTACCGTATACTACTACAAAACTGCTACAAACACGTTGCAGTATACTACCGTATACTACAAAACTTCTGAAACCAGCCTGAAACCACTCGGAAACCAGTCGGAAACCACTCTGAAACCAATTTGAAACCAGTCCGAAACCACTCTGAACCAGCCTGAAACCAGTCCGAAACCAGTCTGAACCAGTCAGAAACCAGATTGAACCAGTCTGAAACCAGTCGGAAACCAGTCGGAAACCAGTCAGAAACCAGTCGGAAACCAGTCGGAAACCACTTGGAAACCAGTCGGAAACCAGTCGGAAACCACTCGGAAACCAGCACTACTCCGCACAAACTACTTCCCACTACTCTTGTGTACTACAAAGCTCGCACAAACTACTACCCAGTACTACTTTGTACACAAACACGTTCCCAGTACTACCGTATACTACAAAACCCGCGCAAAGTCGCTTCAGTACTACCATATATACTACAAAGCTGGCACAAAGTCGCTCCCAGGACTACCGTATACTGCACAACTCGCGCAAACACGTTCCAGTACTACCGTATACTACAAAATCCGCACAAACACGTTGCAGTACTACCGATATACTACAAAACTTGCACAAACACGTTCCAGTACTACGGTATACTACAAAACTCGCACAAAGTCGCTCCAGTACTACCGTATGCTACTAAACTCGCACAAACACATTCCAGTACTTATACCGTATACTACAAAACTTGCACAAACGTTCCAGTACTACCGTATACTACAAAACTTGTACAAACACGTTCCAGTACTACCGTATACTACAAAACTTGCACAAACACGTTCCAGTACGACCGTATACTACAAAGCTCGCACAAAGTCGCTCCCAGTACTACCGTATGCTACTAAACTCGCACAAACACATTCCAGTACTACCGTATACTACAAAACTTGCACAAACACGTTGCAGACATCTCAGAGATCTCCGACTAGATTGAGCGCGAGCTGAACGTTCACTCCTGAGTGGGTTGGTAATTAACTATTGTCACTGGTTTTTTGATTACATAATCCGTTAACAGTTGACCGTATCAGAGCGTGACTACCTTGTCCATGGGTCAAAAAAAGCCCTGCGTTAGCAGGGCGTGTGTGTGAACCATCTGAAAAGATGTAAAACTTCGATTTCCGTTTTTACTTGTTCATTTTAAGCAGGGGGTATGCGGCCATCATGCAAACGCATGCCAACGAAGCTATGTATGATGGTGGAAGCCGGGGCTGATCACCCTCGTGTACCTGCTTTATCATTTCAATTTTCAGCAATGGGACGTGGCTAACCCGAGAACCACCTTGCCGAATTTTCTTTCAAACTGTGTCAAACCAAACCCAAACTCTCAGTTTTCCATTCGATGTCACTTCACTGCCTGCACGGTTTTCGCAATCTGTTAGGAGAGAACCATTTCGAATTTTCTCGGATCTTGTCATCATACCTTTCCTGTCAGGTTTAATTGAAGTGCTTTTGCACGAAAGATGCATTCCACATCAGAATTCGCAATGTCTGTTCTGAGCAAGTGTGTGTGTGTGTGTGTCAGTCCTGTGTGTGTGTGCGTGTGTGTCTGCGTGTATATATATATATGTGTAAACATGTTTCTCTGCCTGTGTCTGTGTTTGAGCGCCTATCAGCATATCTGTGTGTGTTTGTATTTTTCACATCTTCTCTACAGCATACCTTGTCTGTCTCTTGCAACTAAAACCCTGACATCTTCACATCTTCTCATCTTGACATCTTCACAATTTCTCACGAACATATTCATGTCAGTCTTTGGCGTCTGCAAATCATACAACTTCATAACACATCTGAGTACGTGTACACCTACTCGCTCTCGGGCCAACTGTCGTCTAGTTTTCTCCCATGATGAGGAAAATCCGACAAACTCGGCGCCTCGTTGTATTTGATCATCACCTTGTCCAAACGATTTTCCAAAACCCTGATCTGCCGCATTTCTGGAGACGTTTCGTTGGAGTGCATCCTGAAGAACGGAGGACGGATGTGTAACACTTTAAGGAAATTTAACGTCAAAAATGGGTAAACACCATCAAAAAAAGGATTTAACATGATTTGACTATGGAAAGGGATTCAACATGGAAGTACATGGATTCAACTATGGTGTCATCTGACAATCTGCGAGGAATGAGCTGGAAGATCACCCTCTTTTTAGGTCATCAATCGGTCATATTCGCTAAGTGAAATTACGGGATGGTCCTAGAAAAATCAGCAGCGCAGATCGAATCCACAGAAATAGAGGTTCTTCGTTTTTGAGCCGTTTTCTGTTCAGAATTTGAGGTGTTTTTTTTGAGTTGGATGTCGTCATTGATCATCAATGATCATCAATGATCGTCATGGCTGATGAAGTTGAGATGGACATATTTGACTGGTTGTTTCTGCACTAGTTTCAACCCCATCACCAAAAATTGGATCCAACAAAGTAGAACTAATTCATCCGCAGATCATCACAGATCTGTTGGGTGCTGAAGTTGCCTGCGAACACGAAGATCACAGTGTGTTGCCATGTTCAAACCATTGCAGCCTAAGAAATGAACCAAAGGACCAAACTCTAAAGACATGAAAATTTGAAGTTTGAGGGCTTTGGAATTAAGTAAAATCGAAACCAGTGATAGTCGTGATAGTCACTCTGCCATCATCGTAGGTGAAAATCCTTGGTGTCAAAATGTTACCCTCATCGCTTTTGATCCTCCGGTTTGACCCCAAAACCCCGTCATTCTCCAGTCAACGCCTCTTTAAATTCTCAAATCGGAAAGGGGTTAAAACATGTTTTTTAACATGCTGTTTAACATGTGAATATGTACCACGGCAATGGTATACAATGGTATATACAGGTGGCCTGACCCTCCGAAGCAAACTCCAAAACTCCAAATTCCGACAGGCGGCTTGGAACCCATCGACAACTCGTCTTTTTTGATGTCCAACTGATCCAGAAAGCCACGCCTTGAACGAAATTCCATACAGAATCCGAGCCAGGAACTGTATCTCCAATTCAAAATCATGAAAAACTGGTGGGAATCGATTCAAATCGATACCTCAGTTTTGCACTATTCAACACATTTCAGTAATTTCAATGTTTAAATCTGTTGAACCCAGGGCAGGACAGGGCCGGGCCCCAAGGGTCGGGGTCCCCAGGGTCGCCAGGGTCGCCAGGGTCGCCAGGGTCGCCTCTTGTTGTTCTCGTTTTTGATCATGTCAAATCTCCTCCCAAAGGTTCATGCCACAGTTGCAGTTGCAAACATTTTAGATATTAGATATAAAAATATGGCATATAAAATGTTTAACAGCATATATGACCTTTATGCTTAAATATTTTAAAATATCGTGATATTCTATAGCTTGTGTATTGTGTAATAACCTTGTACAGTATCATGCTTTCCTACTCCCATCTTTTGCCAATCATTAAACAAGATGGAAGCCACGAACCCGAATGTATTCACGTTCTTGGGCTACGAGTCCAAACCTCTGCAATAGGAAAACGAATTTTTTTTTCACGCATCGTGCGTTCATATCGTCTCAGCGAAGGCACTTGAGCAACAGTTCACAAAGAGACAACTAACCAGCACAGCAACATCACCACCAGCAAAAAAAATCACCACCAGCACAACAACATCGCCAGCGCAATGAAATCCAACGAAATCACCAGCGCAACAAAATTCCCAGAACGAACGAAATCACCAGCGCAACGAAATCACCAGCACAACGAACGCACCAGCGAACAGCACCAGCACAACAACATCACCAGCGCAACGAAAGCACCAGCACAACGAAATCACCAGCGAACAGCACCAGGGCAACAAAATCACCAGAACAAACGAAATCACTAGCACAACGAAATCACCAGCACAACAACATCAACAGCACAACAACATCACCAGAACAACGAGATCACCACCACCTGCAACACTCCACACTTTACCCACTGCACACTCCACACTCCGCACCCTACACTTTACACTCCACTCCCCACACTCCACACTTTACACTCCACACGCCACACTTTACACTCCACACTCCTTACTTTACACTCTGCACTCCACACTCCACACTCGACACTTTCCACTTCACACTCCACACTCTACACTTTACACTCCACACTCCACACTTTACACTCTACACTTTACGCTCTACACTCCACACTCTACACTTTACACACTCTACACTCCCCACTCCACACTGCTTACTTTACACAAAATTTGCACAAACTACTTCCCAGTACTACTGTGTACTACAAAGCTTTCACAAAGTCGACCAGCGCAACAGAATCACCCGCACAAACAAAATCACTAGCACAACGAAATCACCAGCACAACGAAATCACCAGAACAACAACGTCACCAGCACAACAACATCACCACCACAACTTAACACTCCACGCTTTCCACATTACACTCCACACTCAACACTCCACACTTTACACTCCACACTCCACAATCAAAACTTTACACTCCACACTCCACACTCTACACCCTACACTGTACACTCCACACTTTACCCACTGCACACTCCACACTCCACACTTTACATTCCACACTCCTCACTCCTCACTGAACACTCCACACACTACACTCCACACTCCACACTCCACACTCCACACTCCACACTCCACAACACTCCACACTCCACACCCAACCACACTCTACACTCTACACACACCAAACTCCTCACTCCACACTTTACACTCCACACTTTCCACTCCACACGCCACACTCCACACTCTACACTTTACACTCCACACTCCACACTTTACACTTTACACTCTACACTCCACACTCGATACTTTCCACTTCACACTCCACACTCGATACTTTCCACTCCACACTCCACACTCTACACTTTGCACTCCACACTCCACACTTTATACTTCACACTCCTCACTCCACACCAACACTCAGCACTTTGCACTCCACACTTTACACTCTACACTTTACACTCCACACTCCACACTCTACACTTTACACTCTACTCTTTACACACTCCACACTCCCCACTCCACACTCCACGCTCCTTACTTTACACAAAGTTTGCACAAAGCACTTCCCAGTACTACTTTGTACTACAAAGCTTGCACAAAGCACTTCCAAGTACTACTGTGTACTACAAAGCTTGCACAAAGCACTCCCCAGTACTACTGTGTACTAGAAAGCTTACAGTACTACTGTCTACTACAAAGCTTGTAGAAACTACTTCCCAGTACTACTGTGTACTACGAAGCTTGCACAAACACAATCCAGTACTACTGTATACTACAAAGCTTGCACAAACACGTTCCAGTAACACTGTGTGCTACAAAGCTTGCACAAAGTCGTTCCCAGTACTACTGTGTACTACAAAGCTTGCACAAACACGTTCCAGTACTACTGTGTACTACAAAGCTTGCACAAAATCGTTCCCAGTACTACTGTGTACTACAAAGCTTGCACAAAGTCGTTCCCAGTACTACTGTGTACAACAAAGCTTGCACAAAGTCGTTCCCAGTACTACTGTGTACTACAAAGCTTGCACAAAGTCGTTCCCAGTACTACTGTATACTACAAAGCTCGCACAAACACGTTCCAGTACTACTGTGTACTACAAAGCTTTCACAAAGTCGATCCCAGTACTATTGTGTACTACAAAGCTTGCACAAACACGTTCCAGTACTACTGTGTACTACAAAGCTTGCACAAACACTTTCCCAGTACTACTGTGTAGCTTGCTTATATTTAGCTGTATTTTTGTATTTTTAATTTTTTGGGGGGGCCTGAGATATTTTTTGTATTTTTTGTTTGGCCGAGCTATTTGAGAATCTCGTTTGCTTCAACAATAACTGATTTGGGATACCCTTTGCAACCCTAACTTGTGACATCTAAGACATGTACGGAACATGTTGTTTGTTTCCCTGGTCCTTTCCTTTGCAAACTTCATACATATTCGTACATGTTTTTCACTTTCCATTGGCTCTTTCAATTTTTCTCGTCGAGGCAGCTGAAGAGGTATTTGAAACTATTGCTGGCTTATTTTTATTTCTCGTTTGCAATTTGGGTCAGTAGCTGTCAAACACGACAGCAGCATTGCTGCTTTTGCAATGGCAGATTGCTTCGATCCAAGTGGCTTGTCTTGGGCTGGAAATGGGGCTCACAGTTCCGTATTTCATGTCATCACCCAGAGCTGGGAACTTGGCTGCGCACGCCGTGGGGTGTTGACTGCACGGTTTTAGCCAAAGCGGATTGACAAGCGTCTGAGCAAACAATGCCCATTCACATTCAAAAAAAACATTCCAAAAGCATCAAAGGACAAAGGCGGTGGCTGTTCGGCTGCTTAGGCTCAGCATGTCCACGCAGCGAGGAGTGCTGTTTCGGCCCTGCGTCAGACTCGGCTCCTGCTTGCGAAGCGTTTTCAAATGTTGACCTCAAGTGAGGCTGCTTCGGCCTTAGCGGTAGCTGTTTCAGCCAAGCCCTTGCAGCATCAGGCATGCTGCTTCCGGCTGTCAAAGCTGCTTTGGCGTGTTTTGACGCTGTTCCGACTTCTCAGTTTGAAGCTGCGTTACATACTTCTGCGTTACATACTTAGTCAGTTTTTGTACATAGCAGATCGTGATGGACTTTTCGCAAAAATAGGAATTGGCTGAGGTGGGCTGAAGCGTCAGGGTAAAGACTTTGGGTTTCTGGTCGCTACATGGAATCTACCAATGGGTTGAATCTAAGAGACGATTACCCACAAATATTGGGAGATTCAATGAAAGCTTTGATTTGGAGAGAGGCTTGGCTACTTAATATGTGTTTTTTGTCCTCTCCTTAGGAGCATCAAACAAATTCAACGGACCTCGAATCAACGGGTGGGAATGTCCTCTCCTTAGGAGCTTCGGGGTTGTCCTTGAACCTCCTAAGGGAGGACGACAAGGGGACGAAACTGAAATACTTTTAAATATGAGTTTTTCAAAGGCCTTTGTCCCATGGTTGTCCTCTCCTTAGGAGCCTCGGGGACGTCCTTGAACCTGCTAAGGACAGGACGAATTGTCCTCTCCTTAGGAGCATGCCTGAGATCCGCTTCGCTTCAGGAGCCTCGGCTCAAGCACTTCACGGAAGCTTGTGGCTGAAAACTGGCCACGCCATCTCTACGCCAAAGAGGCGGCAGCTGTCTCGGCTACTGTAGCTGCAGCTGCTTCGGCAACTTAGCTGCTTCGGCTTCTGGTGGCTGCTTTGGCCACAAGTATGCCACCGCGGCATCGACCAAAGTCAGATCAGCTGGAAAGGGCCGGATCTTAGCCACATAGACTGCGGCGGGGTGCTGTCTTCAAAGTCGGATGTAAGATGCAAAAAAATACAAGTGGAAAAGTGGATAAACATGCGTTGCGGCAGCTGCAGACACCCTGTAGACTCAGTTCAGCAAACAGCAATTGATTTATAACAGGTGCAACGAAGATTAAAAAAAGCTCACACATTTCAATTTCAATGTGTTTCCTTCTGCAGCTGTTTCAGCCCAAGCGCTAACTCAGAATCAGCCAGCTGTGCACTCTGTAGTGCTAAGGACCCTTTAAATCAAGCAAGCTGAAAGAGATCTGCGCTTAGTCCAAATACGGATAGTTGGAACTTTGGGGCTCGAAAAGTTGTTTCAGAAGCACCGCAAGTTGAAATGCAGCAAGTGGGGATCCCGTGGGTCGCCCATGTTGCATATTAAGAAAGAGGGGCCAAAGATGACTTTGCCAGAGCTGAAGTCGGCTTGGCATTCCAACTGTGGCTGTTTCAGCCAAGGTCTGTGTCGGATTTGTTGGATGGTGGCTGGTTCGGCCATCAACAGGTCTGTTTCAGTTTCTAACCCAATTGCTTCAATCAAAACGCAAAAAGATATTTGCAAAACTCGTCTGCTAGCAGGGGAAAAAGCGTGGCCACGGCTCTTAAGATATTTTTCTCAAAGTTGGTGTTGGGCATTGTGTCGCGTATCTTTGCCGCGACTAAGTTGCAGTCTTAAGTTTGTGTTGGCCTTTTACATTCTACTTCAAGGTTGTTTATTGTGAAGCCCCTCTTGTTATGTTGCGGCAAAGTTTAAGGAAGAAAGACGTGAAAGATATTTGTTATTCTCGTTTGCACCTCTTCCTTTTTGTTGGATTTCTCGTTGACGGCCCAAAAAAAAAACAAAAATACAGCTAAATATACGCAAGGTAGTACAAAGCTTGCACACACACGTTCCAGTACTACTGTGTACTACAAAGCTTACACAAACACGTTCCCAGTACTACTGTGTACTACAAAGCTTGCACAAAGTCGTTCCCAGTACTACTTTGTACTACAAAGTTTGCACAAAATCGTTCCCAGTACTACTGTGTACTACAAAGCTTGCACCAAAGCACTTCCCAGTACTACTGAGGTTTTGCAGCTTCCCCCATAGACACGGCGACGTGAGTGCAGCAAAACGAACGAGGTTTTGCAGCTTCCCCCAAAGACACGGCGACGCCAGAGGAGAAGCAGAGAGGGAGGTTTTGCAGCTTTCCCCATAGACACGGCGACGCCAGAACGAGGTTTTGCAGCTTCCCCCATAGACACGGCGACGCCAGAGGAGAAGCAGAGACTGAGGTTTGGAATTCCCCCATAGACATGGCGACGTGTGCGCAGCAAAACGAACGAGGTTTTGCAGCTTTCCCCATAGACACGGAATTAACGACGCGAAAACGACGCAAAAAACGTCGCGAAAAACGTTGCGACGACCAACTGGCGGCGAACAAGGGTCCAGCCCCCAGACCACCAGATTATAAACGGGAACCCTTCGCTACGCAATCGGGAAATGTGACAGGTTGGTCGGGCGAAAACCGCGCGAATGTCCTCTGCATTTGTTGAACCTCATTACCTGCGATGAACTCGGGGACAAGTGAAATGTTCGAAATGTTCGAAATGTTCGCTCAGATTCCTCGTTTTTGGTGGACCAACCGAGGTTTCAAAAATATCCAAAAACGAAAATCAAGGATATGATAGATATGCATAATTACATTCGTCAATTGGAAAATGTGAAAAAATATGGAAAAAATGAACATGTCAAAAAATAAAAGGAAAAAATCGGGAAAAAAAATATCACATCTTCCAGCGTTTGTCACCCTTTGTCCAGGTTGCTGGTCGAATCCAAGACTTTCTCCAAGGATTGTGGTTTCTCATCTCGCAACTGTGCGATCTGATTTCTGAGCCTCAGCCAGCTGCCAAATCATCCAAGGTATGTTTGGAGTAACCCCCAGAAAACCAAAGTACTTTGCCACAATCCTAGTACTATCTATTAATACAAATTATTAATACATCTATATACTAGGATTGAAAGATTTCAAGTCTTTTGCAAATTACTATATACAACCTTAATGTTGGATGTTTATCCGCCAAATCCATGGACTTCACAAGATATTGCCCTCCAACCAATTCCTTAAACTCAGAAAATCGCAGAAATTCACAGAAATTCATCGCAGAAATTCACATGCTTTTCCAAGCAACATCTTGTTTTCATCCTTCATCTGACCGATGATTTCCTGGTGATCTTCACAAGCGGAAAATCATCAGAAATTTCACAACTGAAATCCCATTAAAAACTGCCTGACTCACGAGTTGCAATAATCTCTATCTAACTAGGTAGATCTAGGTAGATCATGGTAGATCTAGGTAGTATAACCAGAAAAATAATCTAGCAACAACAGTACTTCGGTTTGGGCATTGCACAGGTGCTTCTGACGGGATCGGATTCTCAGGATGACTCAATAGAGACCATGCAAATTAAACAGCAAGAAAAATAGCACCCGTCCCTGGGGCCAATTCCCAAATTCGAAGCACTGCCTTGTTCTGCTGAATATTCAATTTGGCGGTCTCATAGGTCGCCTTCCTTTCCTCAGCCGAATTCGACTGATGGAGTGGTAAAGTCCGATCTATGTCCGATCTGACACCGATCTGTTTAAAAAAAATTGTCAAAAAGAAATTCCCACTCAGCGGCAGTCGAACCTGGGCCATGTTTAGAATCAAAACATTTTTAGATATGTTCAGTTATGTTCAGTTGGCAATTTTTGCACGGATGACACTAGATCACTACAATTAGGAGGTAATCCACTACAAACTACCAATAACATGTGTTTGTTCGTGAAGTGGGAAGAAATTGCAGTAAAAATCCGTCAAAATGAAGAGCAAATGAAAGCAAAAACCATCCTTTTTCCAACCCCTTTCCGACAACAAAAACACCAAGGGCACCAACAACAGCTTCACCAAATTGTCTAGCCTCTTTTCAACAGCATCTGCATCTGGCCTACTTCCGAAATCCTGTGGCATGTGTTTTCGGAAGGGACTGTTGCGAGCGGTGAATTTCAAGTTCTTGGGGTGGGCATTCAAAGAAGAAACTCACACTCACAACAGTTTGTTCTAAATGTAGGCTATCCTATAGCACGTCTCTTCACAAACGCATGTGTCTGGCACATCAACGCTCTGGTCTGTCTCACTTCCACCAAGATTAATCCTGATTATACCACCGGACTGAAAGTTAGAATGCCATTTTGGTGGAATTTCATGGACGGCAAGGAAAAAAAAACGCGTACCGCGTGAGAAATCCGGGACGGGCATTCTAAGCCTATTAATTTCGTCCTGAAACCCCTAAAACTCCAGAATTCTGAACGAAATTTCGACCGTCCCGTGTCTTCCATGCACTGCAAATTTGCAAGATATGCAAAAAAAAATTGCCGATGATCAATAAACTAGACGACGGATGGCCCGAGAGCGTAGAGGAGCAGGGTCTTCTCTTGTTAGTATGGAGACACAATTTTAGAAACAATATATGAAAGATGTGTTATAGGCAGTCGAGAAGAGGAGTATCAAGACAAAATAGTGAGAAGTGCAAGACAATAGTTTGCATCGCAAACACTTTTGCACACAGACGCTTTTACACACAAAAGCTTTTACACACAGAAGCTTTTACACACAGAAGCTTTTACACACAAAGCTTTTACCCACAGAAGCTTTTACATACAGAAGCTTTTACACACAGCCGCTTTTACACAGATACTTTTACACACAGACACGTTTACACACAGACACTGTTACACACAGACCCTTTTACACACAGGAGCTGCTTTTACACACAAACGCTTGTACACACAGAAGCTTTTACACATAGACGCTTTTACACACAGGCACTTTTACACACAAACACTTTTACACACAAACACTTTTACACACAGACGCTTTTACACACAAACACTTTTACACAGAAACACTTTTACACACAGACGCTTTTACACGCAGACGCTTTTACACACAGAAGCTTTTACACACAAACGCTTTTACACACAGACGGTTTTACATACAGACGGTTTTACACACAAGCGCTTTTACACACAATCACTTGTACACACAGACGCTTTTACACAGAGGCCGGCCCATGTACTCACAGCGAAGTCATCGTTGTCGTGGCCACCTCATCACTTGTACTCTCGCAATTTTACCTCAGTTTTTGCCGATCGACCCTCGATTCGTGCGAAAGGGTTGCTCCGGCACACGAAAAATCGCAATTTTACAGTTTTCGCCGATCGACCCTTATTTCGTGCGAAAGGGTTGCTCCGGGACAAGTCAAATCGCAATTTTACCTCAGTTTTTGCCGATCGACCCTCATTTCGTGCGAAAAGGTTGCTCCGGGACAAGTCAAATCGTAATTTTTCCTCAGTTTTTGCCGATCGACCCTCATTTCGTGCGAAAGGGTTGCTCCGGGACAAGTCAAATCGCAATTTTTCCTGAGTTTTTGTCGATCGACACTCATTTCGTGCGAAAGGGTTGCTCCAGGACAAGTAAAATCGCAATTTTTCCTGAGTTTTTGCCGATCGACCCTCATTTCGTGCGAAAGGGTTGCTCCGGGACAAGTCAAATCGCAATTTTACCTCAGTTTTTGCCGATCGACCCTCATTTCGTGCGAAAACGTTGCGTTTCGTGCCGTCTCGTTTGCACTGCCCCTGCCCCCGCCTTCAGAAGAGAAATAGAAAAGAAGGAGAGAGCAAGAGGGCAAGAGGGCAAGAGGAGAAGATGTGAAGATGTGAGGATGTGAAGATGAGAAGATGTGAGAAGATGCGAGAAGATGTGAGAAGATGCGAAGATGAGAAGATGAGGAGAAGATGGGAGGATGAGAAGATGTGAAGATGAGAAGATGTGAAGATGAGAAGCTGTGAAGATGAGAAGATGTGAAGATGAGAAGATGTGAAGATGAGAAGATGTGAAGATGAGAGGATGTGAAGATGAGAGGATGTGAAGATGAGAAGATGTGAAGATGAGAAGATGTGAAGATGAGAGGATGTGAAGATGAGAGGAAGATGTGAAGATGAGAAGATGTGAAGATGAGAAGATGTGAAGATGAGAGGATGTGAAGATGAGAGGATGTGAAGATGAGAAGATGTGAAGATGAGAAGATGTGAAGATGAGAGGATGTGAAGATGAGAGATGTGAAGATGAGAGGATGTGAAGATGAGAAGATGTTTTACAGACCCCCACTATTGGAAGAACCCTGCGCTCAGACGCTCTCGGGAAAAATGTCACAATATGCAGGAAAAAATCCAATCTCGTATTGAAAATATGCAGACTATGCAGGTGTTTGACAAAAAAACATGCTCATGATCAGCAAAGAAGTACATGATCAATAAAAAATTGCAAAAATATACAGAAAAAATGCTATATCGTCATCCGCCGATCCAAGAACACCTCGTTTACTCACATCTAATTTGTCTGCACATGTACATACATGTAATATTTACAGGGCATATATGTGTGTATATAATGCCGTTTTCGGAGGTTACCATCCTGTTTAATCAACATTTTCATTATTGTCGGGAATACCGTGGGAAAATCCCCGATGGGCATTCTAAGCCTATTTATTTCGTCCTGAAACCCCTAAACCTCCAAAATTCTTGACGAATTTTCGACCGTCCCACTGCAAATAAAAAAATGACATTAAAGGACCGGATAACCCCACATGTTACCAACTTCTTTAGACTTAGACTGAGCATAGAAAAGCAAGAAGGGAAGAGGAAGTATAAGAGTGATGGAGCGGTGATGGTGGGTGAGTTTGTCGTGTGTGTGTGTGTATGTATGTTCATGTCCAGTGAGTGAGTGAGAGTGTGAGTGAGTGATGTGAGTGTGGTGTGTGTGAGTGAGGGATGTGAGAGTGAGTGAAGTGAGTGAAGTGAAGTGAAGTCCATATCGTATTGTAAATATGCAGAACATGCAGGTATTTGCAAGAAAACATGCTCATGATCAGCCAAAAAATCATGATCAATAAAAAATGTCAGAGTTTGCAGAAAAAATGCAATATCTCAACCGTCATTGGGGACCAAGATTTTATTTATAGATTGAAAATCTATATCGAATTCAGAAGTTTTGGGGGCATATTCTGCGGAGGCATTCTAACCCTACAAGAAACAAGGTTTAGTGGCCCCGGCACAACGGGTAGGCCCCTGGGGGGTCTTGATACCTTAGATCAACCAAAACCCACAAAAAGAAGGTGCTGCCAGAAAACCAGGTTTTTGGAGAGAAAACCGGGTTGATGTCGGTTTTGGACTACGGTTTTTACGGGTTTTTATGGGTATGGTTTGTTTTTATAGGTGTTCAACGGTTTTTCTATGGGTTGTGGCGAAGCTGCTTCATCAAAAACCTGGTTTTGTTGACTAAAGGCTGAAAACCAGGTTTTAAAGCGTAACCAATATTCACAGGCAAATTTGATCAAACAATTTTTGAAGA
This sequence comes from Cladocopium goreaui, assembly GCA_947184155.2. Lineage (NCBI taxonomy): Eukaryota > Dinophyceae > Suessiales > Symbiodiniaceae > Cladocopium > Cladocopium goreaui. The sequence continues at coordinate 284,109 of CAMXCT020004335.1, forward strand.
TGTTTATCCACATTTACCAGCGTAATACGGTACGGACTGAAAGGTAGAATTGTTGGTAGAAGTTTTCAGACAATTTTTGTGGGGCATTCTAACTTTCAATGGAAAAAAATTGGTGGAATCCCGGTCATTCTAACTGTCAGTCCGGCGGTATAATCATGATTAATCCAAACCAAACAAAATTGAAAAAATATGTTTAACAAAAAATATAGCAACAACTACTCTGACCCCTGGACTAGTTGCCAAATCTTGTTTTTTTGGTTTTTTTGATCGTTTTTTTTGTCTTTGTTTTTTGGGGGTGGTTTTCTCGAGGTTTTGGTGCAATCCTGATTAATCTGGAATAATCCTGATTAATCCAGTTCATAACGTCCTACATCATAACTCCGGCTAATTCCGGCCTTCTTGTCCCCAAACAGGGAAAAATCAGATGCTCAGAGACTTGGGCATGGGCTGAGGGCAAGTGTGTATTTCATCTATTTTCATCTAGTTTTCTGAAGAATTTAGCATTTTTCAAAAACAATGCCGATAAAACTGGAACGAAATAAAGCAGACAAAGTGTACTTAGGACATAGGTTGGGCATTTTTTTACATACAATCCTCCAATGCCTGTGATCCCAAGTCGTATTTTTCAAAGAACGCGATATTCCTTCAAGAAAACGTGGCCTGACTTTGTGCCTTCCCTTTGAAAGATTGCAATGTCTATTTGAAAAGAGTGCAGTGATGGTCTGAAAAAAATCAAAATAAGTTAATACGTATACAATTTCATAGAAATATGGCGCCTTCTACTAACAGATTCCAGCACCATTCAAAATTAAGATCAATTTATATATATATATATATATTTATTTATTTATTGATGTATTTATATATATATACCATTGTGTTTTTTGCGATCATGCCGTTCTTTGAACTGAATGTTGACAATTATCTGGAATATGTTCCTTCAAAAAAGTGCATCATCTCTTTGAAAAGGGTGCAAGATTCCCTCCAACCGTAAAACATCATTCCAAATTTCAACATAGAGTTCTTTTGTGTAGATTGTGGTCCTTCTATCAAAAGAATATGGTATTCCTTGACGAATGTGTGGAAAATTGTGTTTGTTTTTTAACTATGAACTCCTTGAGGGAGATCCAATATTTTCTCAAAACAATGGAACGTAATGCCAGAATGTTTTTTTTTACACATGCAGCACTCTTTCTGAAATAATATGGATTTCCCTTGGTGCATAAGGCATTATGTTGGGAAGTATAATGAAATAACTCCTTTAGAAAAAGACCTGGTTCTTAAGGAACAACAAACAAGGCATGTTGAACCCTGTCAACAGGAATACAACATGTGTGAAGAAAATTATCTATTTTTGCAGGAACATGGTTTCTTGAAAAGGATACTACATTGCCCTATGGTGCGGTACTTGCCAGGTTAGTCATCTTACAGGATTTTCAAGGGATATTGCATTGATGCATTGGATATTGCACTTTTTGACGTGAATTCTGCATATTAAAAGGTTGTTTTTAATTGAAAAACACGCTACATATGGCACAGGAATATTGTTTTCTTGAAGGGATACCATATCATTTCCAAGAAAATTACGTTTCTTTCAAAACAAAATGTTGCATCTTTGAAAGGATTTTTTCATAATGTGTAGGGGTATTGTTTGTTGAAAAAACATTGCATTTTTTCAAAAAAAATGCAACTTATATAATGAAACATGTTTCTTTACAAGCTGGGGATACTTCATTGTTGCATTTAATATTGCATTTTATAACAAGAATGCACAATGCTAAAATTCATGCTACACATGATAGAAAAATGGTTCCCCTTCAAAGGAAAATTGGATTTTTTAAGGACACCCAACATTCTTTAGGAAACCGTGATATTTTACCAGGGATAGTGGAAGCGTTCAAAATTGTGTGTACTTACATTTATGATCCTTTGCCTGATGACCGTGATGTAGTTACTTGATTGCATTCAATAAGAACAACATACATAATTCACAAGGAGACTCTTAAACAAAACATATAAATATGATTTTGCATGGGAATTGCATGGAACTAAATTATATCCAAGAATATTTGAATAAAAACCTAACCACGTCGATTTATGGCAATTTTGTTCATATCTGGATTAATTTGATTCAGGATTTGCAAAAAAAACATGCCATTATCTCAATTTTTTCCCGCTAACAACAGTCCCCTCCCTTATTTTTCTCCAAGATCTCATGGTCATTTTTCTTGGATCCAAGTTTCTCCTTCCAACAATTGGAATCTCCTTTGCAAATCTTCCAGTTGCTCTTCCGGACTCATGGTCGGTTTGGCCATCGGACCTGCTATCGGGCTGGCAGCTGCAACTTGTGAAATGAACATATTTTGTAGAATTGGTTATGGGTAGAAATTGGAACCCTTGGATTCACAAAAACGACCGAAGATCGTCATGTTTAATGTCGAATCATCCTTTTTCAAGGTTCAACAATTTTGACCTTCTCCAATTTGCGTATAGAATTTCCCAACACAGGTGTAGCCTGCGCAGGGTCAAAACAATGTCGAAAATTTGAAGGTTTTGAATGCCTCTGGAATCGACGATTGCCAATCTATGAGTCGCTCTGCAGTTCGAACACATTCTGACAACTAAATTCCATTAAACGCGCAATTGTCGATGTTTCTTGTCCCAAAAAATGCAAGCTCCTTGGTTCCAACATCGAAAAACCCACGGGACCCACCTAAATAAAGCCGCTATTTGCACCAAGAACCCAACGAAAACGGTTTGAACTTGAACAGAAAATTTGAACACACAGCTCAGGTGCAACATTCAATGATGACAAACGATGACAAACGCAAAGGATTGAATGTGCTGTCAAACTAAGCAACGAGTGCATCAATTGGTGACACAATTTGTTGCGTGATTCCTCTTTTTTAATCCTGCGATTTCAAAAACCGTTGCATTCACAAATGGGCAAACTGGGAGTCGAGGCGCGTTTTTGATTTTGAACGCCAGTTCTGTTGTTTTGAAAACCAATGATTATAATGTGTACAATTTCACAAGGGACGGTTGATCCCGTTCTTGCTTGCGCTACAGGGACTGTCACAACATTGATTTTCAATGTAAATTCAAAATCGTTTCCATGGAATTTATATGTCACCCTGTAGTCTACTGTTGCCTCGATTTGGTGCGCGTCATCCTTTGCAATGGCTATGCCAAACACTGCGTGGTGGCAGAAATATTTGCAGTCTCCCTTGGCCGGATACAAGTCCAACTCCGCCAACCAAATTGTAGATTCAACCAGCAAGCAACACCACCACGCACTTTTGACCAAGCAACCAATAAAAATAGGGTACTATAGGCAGCTCCCCGCATTCCCATCACTTTTCTTTAATTTCCTTTGTGGTTATTTCACGGACATGTCTCATGTTGCACTGCGGACTGATCATGACATTCTGCGAATTTTTCTGGAACTGAAAAACGCCTCAGAATTCATCCTGATGTACACTACTCGGTTTGTGCTATGTCAAGTGCACAGCTACATGACTGACATGCAAATGTACACAACTGCAAATGCGGAAATGACTTTCACCCCGCCTCGATATTGGAATATTCCTAATTATCGCTAGGCTTAGGTTCCGCAGGTCAGTTGCTTTGACCTTCGTGTCAATTCTATTGGAGCCTTTTCAAGGTGAAACCAGTTTTGCTTCAAAATAATGGCACTGGAGTTAGATGTTAGGTTTCCTACCCAACAGGCGACACTCTTCAGGTGGTGCCTTTTTTCGTCTTTCAGATCTTCTCAGAATTCCATCAGTCAACTGCCGTTTGTGGATGGTTTCGGCTCATTCTCTCTGTAGGCCGGACCATAGTTGACATCTGCCCAGAAATCTGGGTCTGAAGCTTCCGACTGTCCGCACTGAGTGTATCTCCGTGTTTTCTGTGATTGGGTTTCTTCAGGCATGCTCTCGTCAGAGCTTTACGGTTTGATCTCCCGCATCGCTCCACCCAGTTGGTTCACCAGCTTTGTCACCTCCTCGAAGCGATCATACTCCAGTAGGCTCATGATGTTTTTGAAGGCCTTGTCAGCCTCCAACAAGGCGTGGTTTGTCTCATCTTCTCCAAGTCCATGTTGTGGCGACTCGTCGTCATCACTCAAGTTGCTCACATCAACGATCACCTCTGCCATGCGGGTTCTCTCGGCTGGAGAACAGTCTGCGCAGTGGGAAACGCAGCTGAGCAGCCAAGTTCTGCTTTGCATGTACTTCATGGACTGTCCATTATTTCCCCGCCTTTGAGCTCGTTCAAGCCTTCCGTTGATCCTCTTCAAAGCTACCAACAGCATGCCTTCAATCTGAAGATCCTCGTGCACCTCGGGCTTTGCAGCTCCTGTTTTAAATGAAAGGTCTGTTGGAGGGAAATGCAGTACAACGTGTGTCCTCCAAGCGCCACTGTCCACAAGGTCAGCACACGTGTTGTGAAAGAAACCATGCCAGCTTCAGAAGACTTCGAATCCATCATGTCGCAACCACACAGGTTCATAGTTGCTATCCCATGCAGGAAAACTGTGCCAATGGCTGTGGAAAGTCCTGAGTTCATGGAAGGTAGGAAAGTCGCGAAACACTGTGTTTTTCCAATGATTTGAGGTTCCGGAGGGTCGAAAAGTAGGCTCGCTAAAGCGGCGGGTGCAGAGCCAGCTGGCCAGATGAGAGATGAAAAATTGCACGCCGTTGTGGCGCGAAGCACAAATCCAAGTCAAAATGTACAAAACACCAGAGGTTCGGAGCACTTTTGGAAGTTGCGATGTCGAAAAAGTGCACGCCGTTGTGGCGCGAAGCACATTTCCAAGTGAAAATGTACAAAACACACCATTCTCGGACCACTTTTAGAAGTTGAGATGTCGAAAAAGTGCACGCCGTTGTGGCGCGAAGCACATTTCCAAGTCAAAATGTACAAAGAGTAATTTCCCCTGCACTTTATGCCTGCACCTTCGGTATATAAGAATGTGCCGAGTGTTTAACTGACCGCCTGTCTGCCTGGCGTTGCCTCCCCCGCTATCAAGCCCGGGACCGACAGTCTGACGGACCGACAGCCTGAGGGAGGCGTGATAACCACCAGATCTGCATGCCGGCTACAAAGTTTGACAGCGTACAGGCTGCATTCCACACTGCTGCATGATAAGGCAATGCAAAACCAAGCAATCCTTTTAGCCTCCCTGCAGCGGCCTTTGGTCAAGTTTCACACGAATGTTCGAAGGCATGCCCCCCGCCACGTGCAGTTTCCTGGGGACGCCACGATAAAAATTGAACATTTGGAAGATCAATTTTTTATCGCCACAATGAAAAATGGACATTTGGCAAATCAAATTTTTATCGCTACGATAAAAATTGAACATGTGGGAAATCAAATTTTTATCGCCACGATAAAAATTGGACATGTGGGAAATCAAATTTTTATCGCCACCATAAAAATATCAAGTTTGGTCGAAGTTTTATCGTGGCAATAAAAATCCGAAATCTGGCAAACACCGTTTTTATCGCCACGATAAAAATTCGATTTCTGATGATTTGGTCAATTTTGGCAGTTTGTTCTCAGGAAGCAGGAAATCGACCTTTGGAGCCTCTCAATCAGCAGATGGCCACGTTTATGCAGGAATTAACCCATTCACTAGTTCTGTGCAAAATGCAATTGAACGCGTTGAACGACTTGGCGAAAGCTAATAGGCGTGGGACGGAAAAAAACTTGAAAACCACCAAATTTCATTTTTTCGAAAACCACCAATCATGGCCGACCTCACTGGTTCACTTGTGTTGCACGTGCACAGTTCTCCGAAGAGCCTGTACCGGAGTAGAAAAAAAACGTTCGATCTGCAGTTCATGTGGCTGCTGCAGAGGATCTGTGACCCCCATCCCATAAATATAGTTTAGTCAGTAGTTGGAATTCATTGGAATTAGGTGTTGAATGGTATGGCCCCTTGACAAACCCATTACTTTCTGTTTTATATGTCAATTTTGAGTGGCCCAGCTGTGTCCGCACAACCCCACCCGCACACGTGCTGCTGCCAGCTTTTGAGGTTTCGATGCACGTCTCAACGCAGTGGGATCCCAGGACCGGACTACGCGATGGACACACCTACCAGTTGTGATAATGCATGGGAATCATGCTGCAGCAGTTTGAAACAAACATCTCAAACATCCCAAGTTGTAAGTTCACACAGGCGCGCATCAACTAACTCACCATGTTGCAAGGAAAAACAGACTTGACAGACTGGTTGGACAACTTGGTGAAGCCTTTATGCACATGCTTCCAACTGTGCACTCCTGCATCCCAAGTCTTGCAACGGCTATGTCTTCTAGAATTGGTACTTCGACAAAGAATACACAAATGTTATGTTCTTTGAAAACACAGTAGACTATGAATGAACGTTGGAAATCGTTCTAAGGCCAACAGGTGCAAGCATCAGTATGACCCAGCACTGTTCTCGAGCTGGGTTTAGCCCTGAGATAGATTGGCCGGCTGAGTGCCATGCAGACCCTGGTGTTTCTAGGGTGTTCCAGTCCACGGCTTTAGAATTGTATTTGATGTTGCGCAGCTAGTTGCATCTTGAATTGAATTTGATGAAGATTAGAAACTATGTGAATCGGATGCATGGTGATGAATGAAGCCCATAGAGCAGGGCCACTTAGACTCGCATGAGTTTGCATGCAGGGCCATCACATGAGTTGGCTCGCTTGCTGTAGCATCCGGTTTGAACTCAAAGAGCCTTTGTGCCTTCCTGGCCGCGTAAGCTTCAGCTGGTGACATGGAAGATGCAGTACAAGATCATGGCCAGGCACCCTAATAACCTCACGCAAGCGTTCTCGGTTTGCAGCGGCTGGTCCAAGCTTGGCACTGAGGTCAACGAAAGGGTTCTGTCTTGTTTCCAAGGAAATGAGCAGCTGGGTCATCGGGGCCATCAGGGAGAAAACCCGGGAGGTGATGCTGGCCAAGCCTGTGAGGGGACCATTGATCACTGTGGACTTGACCCCTCCAGCCGATGGAGAAATGAACTACATCTTCATGTACACGTTCAGTGGCAGTTTGTTTTCGAGCCGCAATTGATTTACTGTTGTGTTATCGGCTTCATGTATCAATAGGACCCCCTGGCATTGTTCAATCACGGGGGTAGGGCTTTTGATATGACGGCTGAACGAACGCCCCAGCCCATGCTGTAATGGTTCTTTATTTACCCCTGTTTTTTCGTTTCATATCATTGCCCAACTCGTTTGACTGAGGGCTGGCAGTGGGCAGATCAAGGACGACCAGACCATGGCAGCATTGTGGGGCAAGATGCGACATCATTTGATGAACATGAAAGCTGCACACTGAGCTTGACATCTCGCCAACCTATCTCACGCACATGCAGAAGCAAGTGAGGAGCAGCAACACAAAGATCACCACGATGGTGGGCAGATCCAGTGAACCTGATGAGAACCTGCGCCAAAGCCAGCTGCCAAGAACAGTGCGTTGAAGAAGCCAGCTGGCAAGGCTGTGAAGAAGGCTCACACTAAGAAGAGAACCAGTGCAGAGACACCTGGCACTGCTGAAAACTGTTTTTGATTGTTGGCATAATCTTCGGTCTGATATGACTATGTAAATAGAAGCAATGTGGACGCAATGTCGAAATTTCAAGCACAAACATGTAGCTCAAGACCCGAAATGCGCCTGTGGTTTAAAAAAAGAAAAAATCTTTTGAGGCTGTCATGCGTCTCCAGTATCTTTATGAAAGTGGCATGCCATTGGTGGCATCAACTTTGTTTCAGAATTTCAATTGGGAGTGTGCATTCATGACATTCATGTGTGCTTTTCTTTGCTTTCCGTGGAAGCACTTCTGCATTAGCAGACATTAAACTCGTCCACTTGCACTTGAGCAATGAATGTACGGACAGTGCGTGAGGCAGATTTTGACTGCACATGTGCACATTGCTGTGGTTCCCTTGTCAGTGGTACCGGTGCGCATGCATTTAGCTGTGCATTTCAAGACTTATCAAAATCAGGGCTACTGTACATATGTAGCTCGATCAGTACTTGCAGCTCGGAGAACTACACCAGTTTAAAGGGCAGGGTTGTTCCTCATCGAAAAACTCGCACAAAACATTCTGCAAGACTTGCAAGTTCATGTTCGCAGATCAGGCTCAAGTGCCAACAGTCGTGCTTTGAGCATGACTGCAGTTGAGTTGCTTAGCAATGTACTCGATGAAGCAGAGCGCTTCCTCGTAGCGCAGAAAGACCTTGACTGCTATTCGCAGGTCTTGGAGCAGCAATGTGCTGCCATGCTCAGAAACTGTCAGATGCTTCCACAGCTGACAGGAGAGCAAGCGGCAGAGCTGATCAACAAGGTCAAAGACAAACTAGGCCCTAGGCAAGCTGGCCAACATTTCCCCGATAGTGCTTGCCTTATTTCTCCATAAAACCAGGATCGCTTGAGACTAATCCGAAACTGGTGGTGGAAGTTTCAAATGTTAAATTGATGTCCATAACATAGACCCGGGCAAGCCGGCGGCGGAAGTTTCCCAAACATAAATGACCTATAGTTCAAAAACAACCTGTCCCGACCGTGTCCTTCCCTCGACACTCCACACCTCACAATGCACACTGCACTCTTCGCACTCCAAACTTCAAACTTCACACTCCACACTTCACACTCCACACTTCTCACTTCTCACTGCTTCCTTCACACTCCAAACCTCACACTTCACACTTCACACTTCACACTGCACACTTCACACTTCACAATCCACACTTCACACTTCACACTTCACAGTCCACACTTCACACTTCACACTTCACAGTCCACACTTCTCACTTCTCACTTCGCACTTCACACTTCACACTTCACACTTCTCACTGCTTCCTTCACACTCCAAACTTCACACTTCACACTTCACACTCCACACTTCACACTTCTCACTTCTCACTGCTTCCTTTCCACTCCAAACTTCACACTCCAAAACTCACACTTCACACTTCTCACTTCGCACTTCGCACTCCACACTTCACTCACACTTCACACTTCACAGTCCACACTTCACACTTCTCACTGCTTCCTTCACACTCCACACCTCACACTTCACACTTCACACTGCGCTCTTCGCACTCCACACTGCACAGTCCACACTTCACACTTCTCACTTCACACTTCTCACTTCTCACTGCTTCCTTCACACTCCAAACTTCACACTTCTCACTTCGCACTTCACACTCCGCACTTCACAGTCCACACTTCACACTTCTCACTTCTCACTGCTTCCTTCCCACTCCAAACTTCACACTCCAAACTTCACACTTCTCACTTCGCACTTCACACTCCACACTCCACTCACACTTCACACTTCACACTTCTCACTTCTCACTGCTTCCTTCACACTCCAAACCTCACACTTCACACTTCTCACTTTGCACTTCACACTCCACACTTCACACTTCACACTTCTCACTTCGCACTTCACACTCCACATTTCACACTTCACACTTCACAGTCCACACTTCACACTTCTCACTTCTCACTGCTTCCTTCACACTCCAAACCTCACACTTCACACTTCACACTGCGCTCTTCGCACTCCAAACTGAAACTTCACACTCCACACTTCACACTTCTCACTTCCCACTGCTTCCTTCACACTTCACACTTCACACTGCACTCTTCACGCCCCACACTTCAGACTGCTCTAAACGTACGTTCAACAAAAAAACACTAGTGCCAAAATGGAGAAATCTGCTAACAAACCCATTTCGCAGCCTTCATGCAGCCACTCCAAGACGATTTCCGAGATCCAGCTGCAAAAGACAATAGTATTACGAATGCAGCCACAGCACGAAGCAACCTTGACGCAGCCATTACAATGCGATCTGCGGAGACTGAGTTGCAAAACACAATAGAACTACGCGCAACGGCGTCGGAAATTGTAGCTCCAAAACCGGATCTCGACGCCAGAGCGAAAAAAAAAAGACGATTTTGAAGCACTTTTTAAAAGGATTTTTAGAAGGAAAATCACTAGCGCCAAAATGGAGAAAATCTGCTAACAAATCCATGTCGCAGCCTTCATGCAGCCACTCCAATACGATTTACGAGATCCAGCTGCAGAAGACAATAGTATTACGAATGCAGCCACAGCACGCAGCAACCTTGACGCAGCCATTACAATGCAATCTGCAGAGATTGAGTTCCAAAACACAATAGAACTACGCGCAACGGCGTCGGAAATTGTAGCTCCAAAACCGGATCTCGACGCCAGAGCGAAAAAAAGACGATTTTGAAGCACTTTTTAAAAAGGATTTTTAGAAGGAAAATCACTAGCGCCAAAATGGAGAAAATCTGCTGACAAATCACTGTCGCAGCCTTCATGCAGCCACTCCAATACGATTTACGAAGTCCAGCTGCAAAAGACAATAGTATTACCAATGCAGCCACAGCACGAAGCAACCTTGACGCAGCCATTTACACTGCGGGAACGATCCTACAGTTGCAAAGCACAATGGAATTCCATCGGCAACTCATCCGCCAGCAACACTTGCAATCTCATTTACATTGCGGGAACGATCCTAGAGTTGCAAATCACAATGGAATTCCATCGGCAACTCATCCACCAGCACCACTTGCAATCCCATTTACATTGCGGGAACGATCCTACAGTTGCAAATCACAATGGAATTCTGTCGACCGCAAATTCACGAAACACAGGTGAAACCCCATTTACAATACGGAACCGATCCGACCATGATCCGAGACCGATCCGAGCATGATCCGACCACACACGAGACCGTCTCGCACCCGTCGCACCGCAGAGGTAGATCATCGACGTTCGGGGACGCACTTTGTCTAGAAAAACACATGGTTTCGTGCATCTTCTATCTCTCAAAAACACATTTCGTGCGAGACTTCCTTCAAAACTCCATCGGCAACTCCTCCACCAGCACCGCATGCAATCCCATTTACAGTGAGGGAACGATCCTACAATTGCAAATCACAATGGAATTCCATCGGCAACTCATCCACCAGCACCACTTGCAATCCCATTTACATTGCGGGAACGATCCTACAGTTGCAAATCACAATGGAATTCTGTCGACCGCAAATGCACGAAACACAGGTGACACCCCATTTACAATACGGAACCGATCCGAGCATGATCCGAACATGATCCGACCATGATCCGAGAATGATCCGACCACACACGAGACCGTCTCGCACCCGTCGCACCGCAGAGGTAGATCATCGAGGTTCGGGGACGCACTTTGTCTGGAAAAACACAGGCTTTCGTGCATCTGCTATCTCTCAAAAACGCATTTCGTGCGAGACTTCCTTCAAAACTCCATCGGCAACTCCTCCACCAGCACCACTTGCAACCCCATTTACAGTGAGGGAACGATCCTAGAGTTGCAAATCACAATGGGAATTCCATCGGCAACTCATTCACCAGCACCACTTGCAATCCCATTTACATTGCGGGAACGATCCTACAGTTGCAAATCACAATGGAATTCTGTCGACCGCACATGCACGAAAAACAGGTGAAACCCCATTTACAATGCGGAACCGATCCGAGAATGATCCGCCCATGATCCGAGAGATCCGTTCCGACCACACACGAGACCGTCTCGCACCCGTCGCACCGCAGAGGTAGATCATCGACGTTCGGGGACGGACTTTGTATGGAAAAACACAGGGTTTCGTGCATCTGCTATCTCTCAAAAACGCATTTCGTGCGAGACTTCCTCCAAAACTCCATCGGCAACTCCTCCACCAGCACCACTTGCAATCCCATTTACAGTGAGGGAACAATTTCTTTGCTAACTCTTTCTGTGACTAACTCTTTCCCTCACTAACTCTTTCTTTGACTAACTCTGTTGTTTCTTTGCTAACTCTTTCTTTGACTACCTCATATATCCTGACTAACTCTTTCTTTGACTAACTCTTTCCCTCACTAACTCTTTCTTTGACTGACTCTTTCCCTCACTAACTCTTTCTTTGACTAACTCTTTCCCTCACTAACTCTTTCTTTGACTAACTCTTTCCCTGACTAACTGTTTCTTTGACTAACTCTTTCTTTGACTAACTCTTTCCCTGACGAACTCTTTCTTTGCTAACTCTTTCTGTGACTAACTCTTTCCCTCACTAACCCTTTCTTTGACTAACTCTTTCCCTGACTAACTGTTTCTTTGCTAACTCTTTCTTTGACTAACTCTTTCCCTCACTAACTGTTTCTTTGACTAACTCTTTCCCTGACTAACTCTTTCTTTGACTAACTCTTTCCCTCACTAACTCTTTCTTTGACTAACTCTTTCCCTGACTAACTGTTTCTTTGACTAACTCTTTCCCTGACTAACTGTTTCTTTGCTAACTCTTTCTTTGACTAACTCTTTCCCTCACTAACTCTTTCTTTGACTAACTCTTTCCCTCACTAACTCTTTCTTTGACTAACTCTTTCCCTGACTAACTGTTTCTTTCTAACTCTTTCTTTGACTAACTCTTTCCCTGACTAACTCTTTCTTTGCTAACTCTTTCTTTGACTAACTCTTTCCCTCACTAACTCTTTCTTTGACTAACTCTTTCCCTGACTAACTGTTTCTTTGCTAACTCTTTCTTTGACTAACTCTTTCCCTCACTAACTCTTTCTTTGACTAACTCTTTCCCTGACGAACTCTTTCTTTGCTAACTCTTTCTTTGACTAACTCTTTCCCTGACATTCTAAAAGTCCGTAACACGGAAGTTTCTCCCCCTAAACTTCCTTTGATAATTATATATATTAAATTATATGGCATATCGTTGTGACGTAAGGTAAGTAGAATTTATGTAAATATATCATTTACATTAAAAAAAAAACTTACTACAAAAAATATTGCAGTCGCCAATGCTTCGAAAACGAAAACGCAAATGCACCACACTCGGACTTATTATTGATTTCCTTTTTGCTTCCAGTAATTGCACTGTCGGGGGTCAAATCCAAAGCCGGTCATGGTTCCAGCTGAGCTTATCTTCGGTGCATTGGATGGGCCATGATTCCATCATTGTCAAACGTAGACACGAAGTGATTTGATGCTAAGTGTCAGAGCACCCGATGATTCCCCAATTTTTGGGTGGGAGTGAGAAACGGGGTGGGTGAAACAAAAATTGCCCTTATTTTAAAGGGACTCCCGCCCTCCCACCACTTGATTGGGAAAAGCCACAGCATTATAAATGATGGTGTGGCGTGTGAGGGATGTGGTTTGTTTCCAATGGAATTGTTGAATACCACATCGAAAATATAAAAAGTGAAATAGGAAGTTGAGCGACAAACTGTTTGCGTCACCATGTTTGGTTGGATGTTTCAACCTTAACAAATGTTGTCTACCACCACACAGAGAGGATTCTTGTTGATCCTTATTTGTGATACTTCACAAATTTTTACTTGGAGAAATGAGGCTTTCATCTTTTTTCAAAAGGGTGACATCTTATTTCTCCATAAAACCAGGATCGCTTGAGACTAATCCGAAACTGGTGGTGGAAGTTTCAAATGTTAAATTGATGTCCATATAATTATATATTAAATTATATGGCATATCGTTGTGACGTAAGGTAAGTAGAATTTATGTAAATATATCATTTACATTAAAAAAAAATTACTACAAAAAACATTGCAGTCGCCAATGCTTCGAAAACGAAAACACAAGTGCACCACACTCGGACTTATTATTGATTTCCTTTTTGCTTCCAGTAATTGCACTGTCGGGGGTCAAATCCAAAGCCGGTCATGGTTCCAGCTGAGCTTATCTTCGGTGCATTGGATGGGCCATGATTCCATCATTGTCAAACGTAGACACGAAGTGATTTGATGCTAAGTGTCAGAGCACCCGATGATTCCCCACTGCGACTAGTGCTCTGGCAGGACCAACTCTGTAAGCTTTCGACTTTGCTTGCTTGCCTAAGCCAGGGTGCTTCGAAGTTCATCCTTGAGGGTTCATCCGACGGGTCGCTGTTGGCTTGCAACTCTCGTGAACCACGGAGAAAATTGGCAGGACAACTGCATACCTTTCTGCATCACGTAGCCAGATTGGAGGGAAATCTAGCCGGATGGTTGGTCTGTTGGGTTGCTGCGGCTGGCAACTCTTGCAATCCAAACAGTGGGCCGTCATTTGTGTTCAAAATTCACACAATCTGTAACCAGAGTAGTACCCAGGGAGGTCGAAGCCCTTGCAGAATGAATTCTGATCTCGATGCAACGCTGTCCAGAAAATGGAACACCACTTCTCCCGTGAAAATTTACCACGCTCTGATCGCAACAACCATCGGAAATGTTTCGAGTTCACACAATGGAAAAAGGTTGAGCCGCAAAATGCCGTGCTGTATAGATTCGCATCACACGGCCGAAAAATCGTTCATGGAAAGGTCCTCCCGGTGTAGGATACAAAACAAACCTGTTTGCCCTCGCTGAGATCCGTCGGCAGAAAGAAAATTGGGAGAAGTAGGAAAAAGGGGGTGCAGGTTGCTCCCGTAATGACGTCCATAACAGCAGCAAGCGTCCAGGAGAGAATTGTCTATATCTAGCCCCTTGGACAAAGGTGCATCCAGCGCATTCCCCCATAGATGTCAAGATGGAATATCCAAAATAAGGCAGTCGGCAGGCCACGCTCTGAATAACACTGGAAATTTTGCAGGGTAAGTGCCAGAATGCCAGAATCCGCAAGAAATGTAAGCTCCGAAATGCAAACCACTTTGCCGGACGGGTTCAGCAGAATGCCAATGATGCTTTTCATCAGCTGGTTTTTTTTTTAAGTCCAATAGTGACCCCCTGAGTCAGCTTTCCAGAGCAACTCTCCGGAAGGTTTCCCCGAGAACCCGGACATCCCACTGAGAAGAACCGCGTGGTCACATGCATTTGTAAACGGAAAAGCGGGAAGCCATCGTTCAAAACGTAGTCCCAATGTAATGCTGCCACATGCAATTGTAAACGAAAATGTCCAACTGTAAGGTTGCCACATGTAATTGTAAACGAAAAGGCAGGAAGCCGTAGTCCCAAACGGAGTCCACTGTAATTGTACCGGCCAACGAATTTTGGAAAAAAATTCTGAAAGCCTTCGTTTTCTAAGCGCGGCACAGCTGTGAATTCTGACCGCCAGGGATCGGCCACTAAAAGTCACAAACGGAAAAGCGGGAAGCCATCGTTCAAAACGTAGTCCCATGTAATGCTGCCACATGCAATTGTAAACGAAGATGTCCAACTGTAAGGTTGCCACATGTAATTGTAAACGAAAAGGTAGTAAGCCGTAGTCCAAAACGGAGTCCACTGTAATTGCAACGGCCAATGAATTGTGCATAAAATTTTTAAAGCCCTCGTTTTCTAAGCGCGGCACAGTTGCGAATCCTGACCGCCAGGGATCAGCCACCCAAAGTCACGGCGGTGCGGGGCGAGTGCCTTGGGCCCGCTCCAAGTTCTCCAACCTGGTGCGGAGATTGTTCACCTCGTCAGAGAGTTGTTGAATGCGACGATCTTGTTGAGCTCGGTCTGTCTCACAATTGTCGAAAAATTCCCATGAGGAAATATGCCTGATGAAGAAGACCTTGTAATCCTTGGCATCATCCTTATCGGCGCTCTTCACATGGCAGGATTTCAAGCCGTCTTCGATGGTTTTGGCCAAATCCTCTGACCAGATTTGTATTGACATCTTCAAAGGAAGGTCACCCATCTTTGTGGTCATTGGGAGTGGCTTTCTCGATTGAAAGGAGTAGACTCGGATCTCGCTTGACCTCTTGTTAGAGATCTTGGTGAGGAACTGCGATAGCTGAAGGCCGCCCTCGGCAACGACTCTGAAACCCGAGTGCCTGCGGGGTGCTGGTTCCGAATCTTCACTGTCCACATCCAAGTTCTCTCTGGGCGTCAGCATGGTGAAATGGTTTCCGCGAGATTGGTCCGGATATTCACAATGCCTATAGCTGCGAGCCAACATTTTAATAGAAAAGAAACTGGGTGCCAATATAGCAATACACCACAACAGGGTCATTCCAAATTTCAGGGTGTACCTGAGTTATGGTGTGTCAGCTTGTGTCGCCTGTTAATCGGAAAGCGGTTGAATACACAGCCAGGCAGCTAAACATGGAACTTCTACCGGCAGAGACTAATCTCCTCATTCCATAGGGTTCTACCGAACCTAGAATCTTTGTAAGTTGCAAACCTACCTTTGCAAACACGGCTATCAGTTCCTTTAGTGAGAAGTATATTTCTCATCGAGGATTTAACCGGATAAAAACGATCGGGTCCGATGTCCAACATCCAAAACAATCCAAACGGATGATTTGAATAGCACAAAAGCTCACAATCCTAAACCCTCGAGGGTCCAAGATCCAAAATAAAAGGCGCTAGACAATGAATCCAATGGTTTCATGAAATGCTTGGGGTGCTTTCAGGATCCACGATCCAAAGTAAAGGCGCCCGACACTGAATCCAATGGTTGCCTGAAATGCTTGAAATGCCTTCAGGCGTCCCGACTGACCCCCGAACAAATTGACGGTTGAAGGCAAACTTTCTCTGGGCCACATGATTGTCCTGCTTTGAGGTTTGTACCTGCATGAGTGGTACACAGCGCTTGTCACGGCCCGAAAGAATACAAGTGTCAAGGAAAGCCAAAAGTTGGCCAGTGAATTGTGAAACCTGGAAATTGTGCCATGAGTTGTCGTTCATAGTTGAGCACGAACAAAAATTCCCGAGTCGACCCTGACTCGCCAGATCTGTGGATACGCACAAGGAAATTTAAAATCTCCACCTCCCATCGAGTTCGATGTCCGCCGATGGATGTGATGCATCCAGGGCCGCGTCCTCTAGGAGGGTGATTTGTAAGGCCTGGCACACTAGGTAGACTTGCGATTTTTCGCCTTCCAGAATGATCATCTTTTTGAGCTCCTGCAGTTGGTCCAGCACATTCGATAGGAAAAGCTTGTGCTTCCGGATTGAACTTGATTCTGTTCCTCGCTCAAACAAAAGTTTGTCCGTAGCCGCGAGGTAAACAACAGTTGTGGCCAATTCGGCATAATCTGGAAAAGCGAAAATTCGGTGACCTTCGAGAATAACTCCTCCTGTTTGGAATTCTTCGCTCGAGGTAACAGAGGATAGAGATTGCCGCATCCGAGGCCTTGTCGGTTCATCTTCACTCCAAAACGAATCTGTGCAGTATACCCAAAGGGAAAAATACGGCCTCTTGTGTCGCGCAAATAGCCAGAAATTTTTGCTCGTGGTCTTTGTACGCGTCAAACCCAGGGTCTTAGCCAGGTGAACTGCTAGGCTGGATTTGCCGACATTGGGGGCACCTGATATTACGACGACCGACTCAGCAAGTTTGTCCAATAACAAAGGGTACCAATCAGCGGACGTCACTTTGCCAGTAAGCTCTTCCACTGTCGTGACGTGGCTCTGCCAGTAGCAAAGGTCTCGCAAAATTCTCCGCAAATTGCTGTGGTCGATCGTGTCACATATGGACTCCTCTGGTGCGGGAAAAACATTGCCGCTGGCCTTTCCCTTGCCTTTGTGCCCAGGTGGCGTCAAAGGAGGAGGTTTACCCCAATACTTGCCGCTTGGATGAGTCGATAAAGGTGGCGGTTTCCCTGCAAACCTGCGACTCATGGCAAACAAACGTCGCGGGTCCCAAGAAACCTCAAGCTTATGTGGTTGTTGCAAAAAACCAACATATTAATTCCTGACTGCATGATGGTCAGAAGTTGTGACTTGAAAAGAGAATGGGCTTCGAGTTCCTGACAGCATGATTGTCGGAGACGTCAGCCTGACCGAGAACTATGCGGTTGCTGCCACTTCAGAACACCTAGTTTGATTTTGAAAGAAAATCGAATGTCCACTTCCTGACTGCATGATTGCCGGAAACTTGAACCTGAATGAAAACTGAACACCAAATTCCTGACTGCATGCTTGTCCGGAACTTGGTTCTAGCATGGAACTGAATAAGTAGCATTCCGTGACTGGACCTTCATGAAAAGGCTCCGGGGCTTCCTGAATGCCTCGTGACAGCTTAGTTTCATCCAGCATGCTTGGAATCACTGTGAGTCATGACATGTATGATATGTCAAACAGATAGAAGGCCTCTGTTACCCGGATTACCACTCTCGACCTATACAATCGAGATTAGTGTCCTTAGACTCTGACACTAAATTTCAAAACAACTCGGCTTCACGACAAAACCGGACTCTTCCAACCGTTCACTCTGGTCAATGTATTATCGTCCAACAGGATCACAGTGTGCTTTGACCGCGTCCTCCACGACCTCTAGGTCCAGTGTGATGAGGCCACTCTGCGAAACCTGCTAGCCAGGGCTAGATAGTCGTTTGCTCGAGCTTCATCTTCTCCACGGAGCCCATCCGACAAGCTCTCGAGGTGGTCTCCCAGATAGGCAAATAGACGAACCTGGTCTTGTCGATTCAGAAGCCTATCTTGATGGGAAACATCTATGAAGAATAGGAGCGCCTGCTGAAATAGGCGAGCTCTGGTAAAATCTTCCCTCACCAGGCAGTTGTACAACTCTATTTGTAGTTTGTTGCGTGCGATCGCCCAAAGAACGTCCCGAGGCAATGACGATCCGTCCCCCACATCATTGAATTCAATGACAAGTTGGGTGTCTGCAGTTGCCTCCTCCCTGGGGTAATCCAACCTTGCACCAACCCCCCCAACTACATTGAAGTCGCTTTGCAGGCCCAACAACCTATCCTGGTGAAGAACTGTTGACATAAACCCGTCCGGGCCCATAGCGCGGTATGCCATCATGTTCCGTCTCTCCCGGGCAAAAACTTGCTGCCTTTGTTGCATTGACACGCTCTGATAGGGATTGAAACCTCCAAGGCGTACCATTCCAACGTGCTGCCATCCAACCTGCTCGGCCAGACGGTCGTGATCCGCAGTAATCCCATCGAGGTCCTCCCGGAGCCTTCCAACGACGGAGAATAATTCCGAAAGCGCACCATTTAGGGAGCTCACTTCTCGTCTCAAACTATTGTTCTCACTGTTGATACGATCGAATGCTGACCCAAGTGTGGCATAATCAACTCCTTCCATGGCAGTTGCTGGTGACAAAAATTTCCACCACCTTCGAACTACCCAAGTCGCAAATAAACTGATTGCTGAGCAAAGAACTGGCAACAACCATGACATCGAGGTGCCGTTATTTGCCGATGAATCTCCTCCAGGCCCAATGCACTCCTCCTTATTTCTCCACAAAATCAGGATCGATTGAGACTAATCCAAAGAAGGTGGTGGAAGTTTCGATTGTCAAATTAATATCCATATAATTAGATATTAATTTACATGGCGTACAGTCGTGATGTACAGTAAGTAGAATTTATGTAAATATATCATTTACATAAATAAACTTACTACAAAAAAAAACGCAGTTGCCGACGCTTCGAAAATGAGAACACAAGTGCACCACACTCGGACTTACTATTGATTTCCTTTTTGCTTCCAGTAATTGCACTGTCGGGGGTCTAATCCAAAGCCGGTCGTGGTTCCAGCTGAACTTGTCTTTGGTGCATTGGATGGGCCATGATTCCATCATTGTCAAACGTTGACACAAAGTGATTTGATGCTAAGTGTCAGAGCACCCGATGATTCCCCAATTTTTGGGTGGGAGTGAAAAACGGGGTGGGTGAAAAAATTGCCCTTGTTTAAAAGGGACTCCCTCCCTCCCACCACTTGATTGGGAAAAGG
Organism: Cladocopium goreaui; assembly: GCA_947184155.2. Classification (NCBI taxonomy): domain Eukaryota; class Dinophyceae; order Suessiales; family Symbiodiniaceae; genus Cladocopium; species Cladocopium goreaui. Next base: position 303,800 of record CAMXCT020004335.1, read on the forward strand.
CCACAACATTACAACTGATGATGTGACGTGTGATTGATGTGGTTGTCTCAATGGATTAAATGCCACATCGGAAAACTAAAAATTGAAATGGGAAGTTGAACGCCGAATTGTTTGCGTCTCCACATTTGGTTGGATGATTCAACTCTTCACAAACTTTGTTTACCACCAAAAAGGGAGATGATTTGTTTTGATCCTTATTTGTGAGGCTTCACAAATTTTTGTTTGGAGAAATACGGCTTTCATCTTTTTTCAAAAGAGTGACATCTTATTTCTCCACAAAATCAGGATCGATTGAGACTAATCCAAAGAAGGTGGTGGAAGTTTCGATTGTCAAATTAATATCCATATAATTAGATATTAATTTACATGGCCTACAGTCGTGATGTACAGTAAGTAGAATTTATGTAAATATATCATTTACATAAATAAACTTACTACAAAAAAAAACGCAGTTGCCGACGCTTCGAAAATGAGAACACAAGTGCACCACACTCGGACTTACTATTGATTTCCTTTTTGCTTCCAGTAATTGGACCAACTCTGCAAGCTCTCGACTTTGCTTGCTGCTTAAGCCGAGGTGTTTCGAAGCATACCCTCGAAAGTTCGTCCGGCGGGTTGCTGTGGTTTGCAAATCCCTCGAACCATGGAGGAGAATGGCAGGACTGATGCGGACCTTTCAGTGTCAACTGTATTGCCGCAGTTGGCAAGTCCTGTAAGCCAGTCAGAAAAAAACGGCATTTGCATTCAAAATTCACATATTCAGTCATAAAAGTTGTACTCAGGGAGGTCGAAGAACTTGCAGAACGAAAACTGATCTCGATGCAACGCCGTCCGGATAATAGAACACGGTGCTTCCGCGAAAAATCTTAACCTCGCTCTGATGTAACGCCCCTTGAATTGTTCGAGTTCATATAATGGGAAAAAATAAAATAGGTTGAGCCACAAATTGCCTTGCAATATAGATTTGCAGCATACAGCTGAAAGATCGTTCCCTTCGTGGAAGGGTCCTTCAGGTGTAGGGTGCAAACCAAACTCGTTTACCCCTTGTTGAAATCCATCGGCAAAATGGACAACGCGGGAGGCAGAAGCAGTGGGGTGTAGGCTATTCCCCTAGTGACGCCCATACTCACAGAAAGCGTCCCGGAGAAAATGGTCTACACCCAGCCCACTGGGCGAATGTGCATCCAGCGAAGTTCCCCATCAAGGCCAAGACGGGATATCCAAAATAAGGCAGTCAGTACAGTGTTCTTTGACTAACACTGGAAAACTTGCATCTGTCGAGGGGAAGTGTATGGTTCCTGAGATGTACGAAGTCGCCAGAGCCAGTGCTCGAACGCCAGACTCCGCCAAAAAAAAAAATGTAAGTTCCAAAATACGAACCACTTCGCCAGACTGCTCCAGCAGAATGCCACTGATGCTTTCCGTCAGATGATTTCTCAAGCCTATGAGCGGCCTTTTTGGGTCGGTCTTCCAGAGTAGCTCTCTGGGAGGTTTCCTCGAATCGGGACATACCGCCGGGACAAACCGCTTGGCCACATGTATCTGCAACGGAGAAGCTAAAAACCGTCGTTCGAAACGTAACCCCACTGTAACAATGCCACACTCAATTGTAAACGCCATCGTCCAACTGCAAGGTTGTCCGATGTAATGGTAAATTGGAAAGCAGGAAGCCGTAGTCCAACACGTAGCCCACTGAGATTGTCACTCCAACGAGTTGCAATGAAAAGTCTGAAGGCCCTCGTTTTCCTAACTTGGCACAGCTGTGCGGTTTGACCGTCAGGGGTCAGCTACCCAAAGTCACAGCAATGTGGGGCGATTGCCTTTCGAAGCAGAGTTGAAGGGAAAAGATTGCCCTCAAACCATGGGGCAGCCCTCTCCCTCAGCGAGTACCTTGTGCCCGTTCCAAGTCCTCCAACCTGGTGCGGAAACTGTTCACCTCGTCGGAGAGTTGTTGAATGCGACGATCTTGCCGAGCTCGGTCTGTCTCACAACTGTCGAAAAATTCCCAGGAGGAAATATGCCTGATGAAGAATACTTTGTAATCCCTCGCGTCGTCCTTGTCGGAGCTCTTCACATGGCAGGATTTCAGGCCTTCTTCGATAGCTCCGGCCAAATCCTCTGACCAGATTTGTATTGACATCTTCAAAGGAAGGTCACCCATCTTTGTGGTCACTGGGAGTGGTTTTCTCGATTGAAAAGAGTAGACTCGGATCTCGCTTGACCTCTTGTTAGAGATCCTGGTGAGGAACTGCGACAATTGAAGGCCGTCCTCAGCAGCGACCCTGAAACCCGAGTGCCTGTGGGGTGCGGGTTCCGAGTCTTCGCTGTCGACATCCAGGTTCTCTCTGGGCGTCAGCATGGTGAAACGACTTCCTCGAGCTTGGTCCGGACATTCACAATGCCTAGAGCTGCGAGCCCACATTTTAGTAGAAAAGAAACTGAGTGTTAATGTGACAACACATCACAACAGGGCCATTCCGGATTCCAGGGTATACCTGAGTTACGGTGTGACACTCGTGTCGCCTGTCAATCAAAAACTGTTGAATACAAAACTAGGCAACAGAACATGGACCTTCTGCCGGCAGAGACTAATCTCCTTATTCCATGGGGTTCCACAGGACCAAGTGTCCTTGCAGGTTGCAAACTTACCTTTGCAAACATGCTACCCGTTCCTTTAGTGAGATGTGAATTTCACTTCGAGGATTTGACCCAATGAAAAACGATCGGGTTCAATGTTTAACAACCAAACTGTCCAAACAGATGATTTGAGTAACACAAAATTTCACATTGAGAACAAAGTTCACATTGAGAAGCCCTCGAGGGTCCAAGATCCAAAATTTAAAGGCGCTAGACAATGAATCCAATGGTTTCTGAAATGCTTGGATGCTTTCAGGATCTAGATCCAAAGTAATGGCGCCCGACGTTGGATCCCATGGTTGCCTGAAATGCTTGAATTGCCTTCAGGCGTCCCGACTGACCCCCGAACAAATTGACGGTTGAAAGCAAACTTTCTCTGGACCACATGATTGTCCTGCTTTGAGGTTTGTACCTGCCTGAGTGATACACTGCATTGTCACGGCCCGAAAAAATATGAAGGAAAGCCAAAACTGGCCAGCGCATTGTGAAACCTGGAAATTGTACCATGAATTGTCGTCCCACTGTTAAGCACAGGCACACTGTGTGCAGTGACAATGGCATTACTCACCAATCGATTAGACCTGTGCATTCAAGGACTCTTTGGTGCAGGCAAGTCAAAATCGATGGCGGTCCTTATCCTCGCACTGATCGAAATCGACACCACCAATAGCCTTAAGATATTGTTTATATGCAAGGAAAACTCAGGCACTCGATCCTTTGCTGACCTGCTCCTATGGCTCGACCCCCCGTCGGGGGTGTTTGGGCGCATAGGCAGGTTAGTAGGGGACCAAGAACGTAACAAGAGCAGTTACTCCCACACCAAATTCGACATCCATCCGAGAGAAAGAAGACAAATGCTGAGCAAGTGCCAGCTAGTTTTGGCCACAGGAGGCACTGTAGCCCAAGATCTCACCATGCAATGGTCCACGCTGGGCGGCTTCATGCAAGAGTTGTCCCTCATGGTCATCGACGAAGGCCAGCAATATGGCACTGACCGGGAAATTGCAGTCATTAGCCTGCTGAGACAACAACCCTTAGTCCTGTGGACGGGAGACTCAGAGCAGACGCCAGGAGGTATTGCTCGAGCAGCCCCCAACGCCAAACGATCTCGGCAACTCCTCCTAGCCAAAAAGCATGGGCTACGCAGTGACCGCAATTATTACATGCCATCTAACTTAGCAGATGCAATGATTCGACTGTTTGACGGCTCATCCAATGAAGGTCTGACCACCCTCAGCCAAATCCTCCGTCGAGGCCAGCACACGCTGGGTCAGCTATGGACAAACCAGCTCTCGCCACAATCTACCGAAGACCTGAAGGCGACGAACGCTGTCCTCCCCGGCCTGAGAGCACAATTCGAAGCTGCCCAGCCACATGAACAAAAACAACTCCCCACAATTGTGGACACCGAACTGCTGGCAGGCACAACAGTCAACTTTCCACGGTCCCTAGTACGCCTTGCCTGGATTTTGCAACATGCCGCGACTCTCCTACCCATGGCTGGTGACATACAAGCAGTGCTAATACTCCCATACCGCAGGAGTGAGCGACATCCATGCATGGGGATTGATGCTCCCGTCTAGCTCAAGAGTTAGCCCGGTGACATATCATTTCAGTAGTGGCTGTTAACTCGGAAGTTTCGCCTCCGGAGGACTTCCAGACAGGCCACCAGGGTTCCAGTTCGTGCTTTGGGACACCAATGCTAGAATCAATGGGCTAGTAGCTACAGCTACAGACCTAGAGACGCTCGTATCAGAAGTGCTTGCTCCTTTCCCCACAAATGCCGGGTTCGCCAATGGGCTCTTCGTAATGACCACTGCAACAGATCACAAGAACAACCTCAACCGTTCAGTGCTCAAGCAAGATTACGCCCGCACCCTCCGCGTAGAAACAATAGCCAACTCAGCAGCAGGGACAGCACAGGTAGCAATCGTAGCCCAGCCGAGTATTGGATTCCTGAACGCGAAGTACTACTCCAACGGCTCCCCTACGGAAGATACAGAAGACTGCCTTGGCCGAATTACTGTCGGACTTACCCGCTCTAAATCCTTAACCGTATTGGTCTCCCCGCTTGACATGATGGGGCTTATGGGCATGGCTCAGGTTGTTGCGACCATAGCATATGGCATCCGAGGCCTTCGAAGAGGAGAAACGATTGACTTCAACGCCGACCCAGCACAGGAAAATCTTGCACAGATGAGTAGATCGTCTCTGAACGCAACACCCGCATGGGAATTCCCTCCCCTTGCAATCGCAAACCAATACCATGACCAACAGACCAATCAGGTGAAGCGAGCGAGATATCGTCTGATATTGGTGCGAGGGTCAGATCTAGCGTGGCTGAAGAGAGATCGCCTCCAAGAAGTCAAAAAGCAGGGCTGGCAGCTGAACACAAATGGATTCCTGTGCAGAATCTCCCGTTCCCGGAGGTCGTCCTGTATGCCTACGCAGCTGATCGTATACGCCCTTTCCCACATACGTATGCCTGCCCTCAGGATTGTACAAGGCGCGTACAGGACAGATTGTGGCACAGACCGGCCCTGAACAGGAAATCCTACCCTTGCCAGGTATGTACTTCTTTGATGGACAGCGGGTACATCCAACACTACACCGTCTGCTGGTACGGAACAAACCCGGTCGCCAGAAGAAGAAGCGAGAGACATCCTTGCGACAGCCGCCAAGAATTAAGCGGAAGATGGACCAAATACAAGGAGGGCAGCGGTCCGCGCATGTAAGTACCTACGAGCCATGGTCAACCAATATGAGTCCTTTTGTTTATTGTATGGGCCAGCGTCATCATGGCACACAAGATGTCATTTTGGATGCACCGAGATGATACTAAGCTATCACCTCTTGCTTTAATCGATCTTTTTCACCCATAAACTGGAACTTGTCACGTCACTGCTCTGTGGTGTGTGTTGTTTTTTGGTTTGTTTGTTTTTGTTTTTGTGTGTTTGTGTTCTGTTTGTGTTCGGTGCTGTTTTTGGTTTTTGTTTCTTTGTTTCTTGGTGTTTTGCTTGGTTTTCTTGATGAGCGTGACAGTGCATAGGACTATGTATCGGTCCTCCACCAGTTTACTTTTGCGGCCACTACAGCAACGGCCTTTGCGTGACTTAATTAATCAGTTAATCCCAATTGCAACATGCTCTGAAACATGTTGAACGACCTGGCGGAACCCATGAAGGCGTTGGACGGAAAAAAAGGTCAACCAATATGAGTCCACCATACAAGAGGTGCATAAGGCAGCCCGCATCCACACACAAATGAGCAAAGGCGTAAAACTTTGCACCGCTAAGTTGTGCCTTGAAAACCAAAACAAAACCTATCGCGATCAAAGTTACCCAAAGGCTTTTCCACAAATAAACAAACGTGAGTCAAACTTTCCGTGCTCTCTCGCTCAAATCACTCCAGACAACAAGCAACGCTTCAACACACACTCTGTTTCTCTCGCTCGGGCTTGAGCCAACGAGTATCGTTGACCCTTCAGTTCAAATACTGTTTAAAGGTGACAAAAACCAAGGAGGGGTTTTTGTCTAAACTGCAAACTGGATTCCAGTCTTGACGAAATTCCGAAAAGCGATCCACTGAGGATCAAAAGCTTTCATTCGGTTCTCAAACTGTTGAAATGTTTCCAAACTGTTCAAATAATGTTCGGTTTCCTACAAAAACATCACAACTCTCAACTACAAAACGAGACGAGTGCAACCACAGTGTCGGTTGTGCTCGTTGAGTGTCATAAAATGATCTATTATTCATAGAGCATCCAAAAACATTCAAAAGTATATCTTCCACAGATATTCGGTCAAATCAAAACTACAAACTACGATCTGTCCATTCACAATCGTTCCAAGTCAAAATAAGCTCGTCCACAGACGATACTTGGTGAAATCAAAACTGTGCAACGTCACTGATCTCTCAGCGCTATACCAGGTAGGATTTTCACACCCCCTTTCGATGAGAGTAGTAGGTTCTCCCCTGCCAAGCCTGGGAACATGGTTTCATATATTTCACCTGATCCTATCCTGAAATTTGTCCCCAAGATATTTTAAGCTAGAGGGCAATGAAATGTTACTAATTTTAGCTCTCGCTGACATTTGTCCTAAAAGCATGCATACGACACACACAGAAATTCCCCACATGCATACGACACACATGTATACTTGATGGACCTCCATGAGCCATCCTCTAAGAAGTTGCAATCGCTTGAACAACCACAAATCACGAACGAAAATTTTCACAAATGTCTATGCAATCACTAAAAAAGAATGAAACAGCACGTACTGCATACAAATTCAAGAAAAATGTCTGTATTTATGAAAAAAATGCAAAAAATCACAAAAAACATTAAAAAAAATCACAAAAAACATAAAAAAAACACAAAAAACATTAAAAAAAATCACAAAAAACATAAAAAATCACAAAAAAGCATAAAAAATCACAAAAAACATCAAAAAACATACATTTTTACATTGTTTGAATAATTTAAGATAAAATTGACTAATATTTGATGAAATTGCATATTTTTTGCATTAAATTGCATTTTTGAAGAACCGAAGCATAAACGGCCGAGGCAAGATCGAGGCAAGATCGAGGCAAGATCGAGGCTCGAGGCAAGATCGAGGCAAGATCGAGGCAAGATCGAGGCAAGATCGAGGCAAGAAATGTAAATTATTCATATTTATATACAAATATGTATAAAAACATATAAATAAAACCAAAAAGCACAAGAAAATGAATATATTTGATGATTTTTGATGATTTTTGATGATTTTTGATGATTTTTGATGATTTTTGATGATTTTTAATGATTTTTGATGATTCTTGATGATTTTTGATGATGTTTGATTGATTTTATCAAAAAATACACATATATACATCGAAAATGTGTTTTCTAATGATTTTTACTGCTACAAATGCACATCAAAGCCAACTGATGCTGACAACTGCACGAAATTGTCTCCGAATATACATGATTCATCGCGCCAAGATTTTTTCAGCCAAAATTAGTAAAATTTCATACGACACATTTCTCGCCAAGTTTCATCCCCCACATAAAATCACAAAACGCTAGGGGATCAACGGGTTTCTTAGCCGATCTTGTCGCCAATGAACAAACCCTTATGCGCACATCAATTCAGAACTGGTTTGGAACAAAAACATGTCCGGGGAGAACCTAGTAGATGAGAGGTCAGTATGGAGTCTTCGTCCAATACGTAGTGCAGTCAATGCAATGCAATGCAATCCAGAAAGTCATGGCGTCCCATTCCAATCCAGAAAAATCTAGTCCTCTGACATACCTGCAATAGAAGAAGTTGACGAAGCAGTTCTTCGCTGGCGAGGTACTGAATCTCCGAATAAAACCTGTGTAGAATGTTCCAGTGTACAACATGCAGTGCACCTTGCATATTCAGTCACTGGCAGACTCTTGAAAGTACGGCAAAATCGGGTCAAATGAAACTTCTGTCCTTGTTCAGAAACAAAAATACATTGCCCAATCTCAAAAGTCGAAGATGAAATACGGCAGATTTCACAAATTGTAAGCCCTCTCTTCACATTGTCCCAATCTGGACAACAACGACAACGGCGATCAAGATGATAACATCTCTCCGCAGTTCCAATGTACAAATGATAAGAATGCGAAGTCTGAGCTCTGTGCATTTGTCTGAAGTCTGACGTTTCATCCGATGTAGCCTGAGTATATTCAGCCTGAATTGTCGCATCCCTCAACTCTGGACTAACTTTCTCAATAACTGTCTTACGTTCCAGTGCTCCACAAAGCCAGAATATAACAACTGTCCCCAAAGATCCAATCATCACTCCAGTCAATGCAGAAAATAGCACCACAATGAGAAGCTCATCCATGGCTGGCGAACGCGGCGCGGCCGGCCCGGGCTACACGAAAAAGAAAACACACACACACACAGAACAAAACAACTGGAGTGTGAGCGTCCTGATGCGAGCACTCTCTCAACGGAGTTGATAGGCTCCTGAAACTAAACTGATGTCATCACCTGATTCCTGATGACAAGCTTTGAGAATTCACTTAGTGAAGTCTTCACTGAAAACTGTGCCTGACAATCGAATGTCCCTGAATCCGCTGTGAACCATGCAAACATGCAAATTCCACTGAACGGTTCAGCTGAAAAAGAAAACTGTACTTTCCTGAAGTCAAACTGCTGACATGAAATGCAAACTGATGCAAACTGCAGTCAATGACAAACAAAATCACGATGTTTCTTCCTGTTGATCAATCCAACGAAGTGCAATAGCACGACAATAGAATCTGGCAAACTTATATGAGTATCTTTCCGTCATCGAATAGTTGACCTGATTCAATGGAGCGTGGTCCTGAGTACACTTACACTGAAATCTCTTTCCAAGACCTGTGGCAAGTACCTGATCCGAACATGCAATGCGAAAGACTTTACCAATAGGCTGTCCCTGACTAGTTTCCAAACCCATGGCACATGCAGCACAATCTGCAAACTTTTGCATGTCGTGGTCAGTTAGAAACTTCTTCAATCTCTCGTCTGACCAAAAACGGTTCGATTTCGGAAGCTCCAGAGTCACAGCACTACACACATTGCTCATGCCCTTGATATATGAAACATATCTCTTGCAATGATCAAGAAGCCTGAAATATGCATCCTGAGCAGGTTTCCTGTCTTTCTTGGATAAGTCCAACAAAGGGCTACCCCCAGTACAGGGAAGAGAAATGTGTACCTGAATCAGTTTCTGTGAATCCGCACTACCGGAAGATCCCTCAGCAAAGTTCTTCAAGAACTTATAGGCCTGACGTTGAGTTGAAGAAAGCTCCAAACCGGCATGAATTCCAATGTAACTGCATCCAAACTCCCTAGAAGCATTTTGAATCACTGAGTCAACACCACAAGCAAGTTCCAAAATCAAAAGATTTCCACCTGAATCAAACATGGTCATACTTCCATCTTCAGTCACACTGCAAACACCTGAACGAGTTGGAGTACGAGATCTACCTGAGTTTTCACTGAGGCTTGGACTGACTTCGGTCCCGTTACCAGGTCCAGTAGGATTTGCAGCTGCCGGAGCTGGTGTCGTAGGTGCGGCCGGAGCCGGGGTCGCAGGTGCAACTTGGGCAATCGGCCCCGCCAAACAGAGCTGCCCCGTTCCGATAAGTCGGAACAATCGCAGATTCACCTGCGAGTTCAGCAATCCACTCCCTTGGCATGCCGCACAAACCTCTGTCTCGCCTCCCACCGGTGCTGGCGGTGGTGTAGATGGTACCGGTGAAATCACCGGAGCATTCGACCAGTGAGTTGAACTTTGTCCTGGTGCTTCTCCAGCCACAAGGGAATCTCCTGCTGGAGATGTAGGCGTCGCCGCCTGTGAGTTCGCTGGCGTCGGTTGGTGCACTGTAAGTGCTGACAATCTTCCAGAACCCTGTGGCACTGTAAGATGGACATCCCCATGCATGTCCCGCACTGTCTGAAACTGGGGTTCCAACATCCACAGCTGTGCTCGGCGTCACAAGGTCCACAGTCGCAGGTGCCGCCTTAGCTGCCTCCTCCACGACTCTCCCAACCGAGCCTCTGATCTCTGTTGCTGGCTCTGTCGCCTTGGACTTTTCCGTCGCTTTGGACTTCTCAGTCCCTTTTGCCTTCTGTGTCCCTTGGGTCTTCTGTGGCGCACCTTTCACTGGCGGTGCCTTGCTTGGGGGTCTCTTTGGCGGTGTCTTGGGTGGAGTTTTAGGTCTCCTCACATCTCTGCTCGAGGAGGCCGCTTCTCCCAGAGGTGGGTCCTGAGAAAACTTAGCCGGAAGTCTCGCACTTGGCGCTGGTGGTGGCCGCATAGGTGCTGAAGTCTGCGGCGGAACACCTGGTCTGCTCCTGGCGATCTTTGGGCTTCCACCCATCAGAGGTGGAGGTGGTGGTGGTGGCAAGTTCTTCTTGACACCTCCTCCAACCGTAGACATAGTTCCCAGGTATTGTCCGCCCACCTGAGATGCTGAGTCTTCTGGACGGACATCGTCAAACTCCGAGGTCTCCTGAGGAATGCTCCCCATATTTCCCTGAAGCCTGACTCGAGGCCGGGTCTCCCCTGCCCCCTCGTACTTGATGACGCCCTCAGTGAGTGATACTCTCCTCATCTTCTGCGGGCAGTTGGCACTCAGATGCCCTTTTTCACCACACTGGTAGCAAGTGCGAGTCTCATTAGGATACCTGGAAAAACCTGACTGCACAGCTCGAAACTTCTGCTCCCTGTTGATTGGCTTGACTTCCATTGTCTCTCTTCTGCCTGAAACAGGGTCGAAAAAACTTCGAACTGGTACATCTCCTCCACGGGCTGGAATCTCAAAGGCTGGTGCAGGCTGAGCACGCTCTTCTCTGGCAGTCTTCTTAATCTCTTCCCACTTCGCCTTCTGGCGTCTCTTCGTCTCCTTGTTCTTGAAGCGATTCTTTCCAGGTAGCTTGGCACCTGATCCAGTCTCGCTCTTGACCTTGATGATTCTCTTCCGAGGCATCAGCTTTGCAGCTGGGCGCTTCGGCATCTTCTTCACCTGAGGTTTCCTTCCAGATCCAGAAGACGGCTCACCTGATGGCTTCTCTCCGGAAGTTGCTTCGCCACCTGGAACTGCTTCCTTCGTGTCCGGTGTACCTGAAACAGTCGCAGCTGGCTCACCTGATGGGGGTTGAACCTCCTCAACCACTGCATCTCGGCGCATAACTCCCCCAGTTGGGTCCTCTCTTGGCTCTCCTGTCGTCCAATCCACACGAGTGAACCCTGAGACACTAGACCGTGTATCTTCCTCTGCCATCAGCGCGACAGCAAGAGGCAAACTGTCCGGGTTTGTCAAGGTTTCTTGAGCAAACACAGCTTTCACATGACGAAATGATCTCTGATCTCCTGAAACTTGCAGTTCTTCTTCCAAAACAAACGAAATCAAACGTTCTCCGCACAAAACGCAGTTCCTGTTTGACAAACATGAAATTGGTTTTGAATAACTGTTGTCACAAACTTTCAAGCAAAAACCAAGGATGCTCGAAATCAAACTGAAATCAACTTTCACAAATCCAAGCATGTTCCTGTAAAATAAAAACTTCTGAGTTGGCAAGCACTTGGTAAAACAATCTGCTGGGTTCAAAGTTCCTGGAACATGTGACAAAAGCAAAACTTTGCGATCCATCAACTCTCGGAGCCAATAAACTTTAATCTCAATGTGTCGGCTCTTTCGTTGCAAATCAGATGCTTCGAGAAGCATTTTCCCTGACAAACTGTCGGTCTTGACGACCAGTGGAAACAAGTATGAAACTTTCATAGAGTCTTCGTCATCAGACTCTGCTTCGTCATACCAAGTCACCTGAGCGTCCTGGGGAATAATGTCAACCCATGGATACAAACGACCAAGCACAAAACCCAAAGTCCTGAGCAAGCCGATTCCTTCCTGAACACCTGACTGTAATGCAACAAGCTCAGCCTCACAGGAGGAGAGCGTCACAGCTGACTGGTGCCTGCTAAAACACTTCATCAAACACTGTTGAAAGATGAAACAAGTACCTGAAACAGAACGACGTCCAGTACTCTTCATGGGTGCAAACCCAGCATCTGTGTACACTTCCAAACCTTTCACATCGGGCAAAGCAAGCTCTTCTGATGGAAAACGCAATGCAACATCCATGTCAGTCATAAGGTACCTGAGTACAGCACGCAAACATTTTTCATGGGTCTCAAACGGTTGTGCCTGACCAGTTCCAAGCATGCTGACCAAAATCAACAAGTCTTGACGAGTTTGGCAATACCATGACAAACGACCTAGAACTCTGCGAAAACGTGCATGTCCTTCTGCTGACAATGGTTGGCTTCCTTCCTGTTCCAGAATGGGACGCAAATCCGGAAATGTTGTGCTTCCCTTCTTCAAATCAAACTCAGCAAAAGCTTCATCCAAGTACGTTGGATCCACCTGCATGTACAAAGCAGATGAGCCTGGCCTTTGAAAGATACTTCGACCAAGGAAACGCAAGTGTCCCCCTTTCAAACCAACGCGGCCAGTCTCTCGAACCTTGACATGAGCTGATAGTGCAGTCATGAGTGTCTTGAGAGCTGATTCCGAAGTGGTGGCAACAAGCAAATCATCGACGTACGCCATGATGACGATGGGTGCCTGATCTTTGCCAACCATTCGACCAACATACAAACAAGGTTCCACAGTACCTGAAACTACTCCAATGCTCTTGACAATAGATGAAAAGAAGACGATCCATGCCTGAGAGGCAATTCTCAAACCGTTGATGCCTTTCTCAGCCCATAGAAAAATTGGTTCTCCCTTCATAGTTGACATGGATAGTGGCATCCGGAGAATTTCTGGTCGCTCCAATGGTGAGTTCATAAACGCCTGAGAAACGTCCAAACCTACCAAAAACATGGCTTGATTTCCAACACTCCACGCCCCACAAGCAACTCCAAGAACCATCCTGAGTGCTTCAATACTGGGCGTTGGGCTAGAGATGCCCATACTTCTGGCAGACTGACCACTTGCAAAGTCTTTGGCAACGATTCTGGCGCGCACACCTTCCTGAGCTTCCTCTTTCTCGTTGGTAACCCACCTTGTGCCAATGATGCGCTGGCCACTCTCTCTCTCGCCACATTCTCGGCAAGAACCTGACCTGCACCAACAGCAGTGAGTCCACGAATCTCCTTCTGCATGGCCAAAAAGGTTCCTTCAGCTGGCAAGTCCCTGAGCGTGACGTCAGACACGGCTCCACTGGGCTTCCAAAGCTTGATCTTCTGACCACAAAAATCCATGACGACAAATTCATCGCAGTAGCCATCGTACTGAATTGACTCCTCCACTGAAAAACGATCTCGTTGAACAAGTTCTGGTGATGTCAACATACCCACATGATATGGCTGCGCCATGCAAACGTCAACCATGGGCATGTCGCCAACGTCCTCGGTGGCCATCTCAACGTCCACAGGCTCGACCGGGTCCGGAGCCAAAGATGGAGAATAAGAACCATCTCTCACCCCACCTTCCTGTACCGGAAGATCCTCCATATCACCAAGCGATGGCTTGGCAGTTTCACCTGACACAAACTCAGCTTGTCGCTTGCGACATTCGGCAGAGTGCCGGGTACCTGGAGCATTCATACCTGATTCACAACTTGGACAACGGCGCGTCGGGGTCATCCCAGCAGGCAAACCTGGGATGCGAGGCAATGGTCGTGAAGGCACGGCCACAGCCAGGTCATTGGGCTCAACTATTGGTAGTTGTTCCTCAGGCTTGTCGGGCAAAGCTGGCACTTCTCCCTTCTTCTGGTTACGGATCCAATTCCAATAGCGCTCACAGCACTTCTTGGAATGTCGACCTTGTCGAGTGGCACATGAACTGCATCCTTCAGTTCGTCCATGAGCATCAACCCAATGTCGTGGAGGCTGCACCTGATCTGGAAGTCGTGCAAACTCCTCGGGCAAAATCTCAATGGGTGCCTGATCAACAAGCGATGGATGATCACCTGAACCTGAGTGACAAACAAAACGTTCAATGAGATCTTGTGGATATTCAATCGGAAAAACAAGTTTCAAACTCTTGGCTTGGAAAAACTTCAGTTCATCAGCAATTTTTGCACAAACAAAATGAGCAAACGAGTTCCTGACAGGATACAAATATGTAGCAGTGACAAACCGTCCAATACTGTCAACACTTTCTAGGGTCTCTGCAAGAACCCTAGAGCAAAACATGGCGGAAATTCGAGTTCCTTCAGATGTGTTCCTGAGCAATTCCTTTCCAGTCTTTCCTGTGTTCTGGATCTTGCCATGGAGGTTATGCATAGCAGTCACATACCTGGAAGCGGCCTCCCAGGCAACCAAGCTGTCGACCAAATCCAATCCGGCCTTGGCCAGTTCCAAGCGCAAAACAGCAAGAGCTTCCTTGACTTCTCTCACACCACGCTCAACTGATCCAACCGTATCATGGTTCTGAGGTCCAGCTTTGTTCACAGTGTACTCCCTTGGCAAACCAGATCTCCTCAGAACAGTTCCGACTTCGTCCTGAGCATCTGTCCTGAAATCAACTGGCGGTCCTTCCAAAGTCTCAAGCAATCCAAACTCAGCTAAGATCTGACGCAAATGCTGGCCTGTCACCTGAACATTCTCGCTCACCGCAGTGACACCAAGCAAACCTGAAAACACCTGACGCAGCAAAATCATCTTGAACTTGCTCTCAACCAAACCCAAAAAGAAGAAATCCACCTGAACTTCAAGGATTCTCTCACGCAAACTTCGTCTTGGTGCTCGAGAAACTCCTCTTCCCTGTTGGCATTCCAAACAGTGTGGATCAAACGGGTAATGGCCTCGAAGAACATGTTGACGCAACTTCTCCTGACTTGACAGCTCAACAGCTCCAACCATGCTAACTTTCAAACCCTCTGGCTCGACCACTGATGACTCAACCAACTCCATCGGCTGACTGCCATCCTTCAAGCTCGGTTGTGCTGCCCTGCATGCTCGTAGCCACGGAGTCCCTCCCCACAACAGCACGTCACTAATGAGCGTTCCACTGTCCTCGTGGTAGAGGTACGTCTCTCCAGGTGACTGAATCACACTCCAACCCTTCTTGACCAACTGAGTTGTCGAAATAATGTTGTGTGACACATCCCCAATACAACAGGCCAATTTGAATGATTGAGTCTTCTTCTTTCCAGATGCCCCAGTCACAACCTGAAATGCCAAACTTACCAAAACATTGGCCCTCATGTGAACTGGAGTCCCATTCGCTGCATAGTAGGTTTCCAATGCTCCTGCCGAATCCTCCTGAGCCTGGCAACGATACATGCCCTCATAGTTCTGCGACAGCACCGACGTGGCAGCTCCAGAATCTAACAACCACCAAGTTCCCTCTGAACTTGAAACCTGTGATGAAATGAGCGGCATCATAATCGCTTCTCCAGATTCTTGCTCTTCTTCTTGAGGTCCTTCGGCTGAAACTTCATGCATCTTTCCCTTGCGACCACCTTTTCCTCGTCCAGCTTTCGCTGCAGGCTTGGCCTTGGCTGCACCTGAACCTTTCCCAGTGCTCGAAGACGGAGAAGAACTTGCAGACTTCGGACTGCTGGCTTGGCAATTCGCGCCAATATGCCCGCTCTGTCCGCATTTGAAGCACTTCACACGACCCATATTCGTGCTGCAATCCTTCTGCATGTGTCCAGTCTTGCCACACTTTCGACATTTCACTCCTGAATTTTTGTTGATTGCGGCAGTGTTGAGCCACAGCTCACTCTCTGGATCCCATTCTCACTCCTCTTCGGCACCTTCGGCGTAGTAGTCTTGCTCATCTTCGTAGCCATAGTAGGTGCTCCAGTCACCTTCGGCTTCCAAGGCGTGCATATTGCGGCCTGATCCTCTACCCAGTTCTTGGAACAACCTCTGCTGTTGTTCGAACTTCAGGGCTGCTGATCTGTAGTCAGTATAGCCCTCACCTGACGCATGCAAAACGACGTAGTTCTTCACGTCACTGGGCAAGGATCTCAGCAACATCAACGTCAAGTCGACCTGTTGCAAATCCAAGCCAGTCTTATCGCAATGCTGAGGCAAGGTATCGATCAACTTCCGATACTTGGACAGGCCAACGTGATTTTGTCGGACTAGATCACTGATCTGCGTAGGGCCACTCTGTGCCTGAAACGTCTTGGACATGAACTCAGACCTGAAAAATGCAGCTTCCGCTCTTGATCTCAAACTGAACTCCTTTGCAAGCAAACGCAACGCCTCAAAACCAGACGTTCCTCGCACTGCCTGAAAAGAACTGCAGAATGCATTCCATTTTGACCATACCTGTCAGGCATTTTGACTTGCTGCAGATTTCACATTTGCCGATTTTCTGTAGCTGCTTTTTCTAACTCAAGCCGAGCACAACCCCGAGAAGGAAAAGTTGCAAGGTGCGAGGGAAACGGAAACAGAGGAGACCTGCGCAAAGCAGGTTATGAGCCCAAGGGCGAACCATGCAAGTTCAGATGAGAAGAAAAGCGACTCCGAAAGAGATGCAACAAGGTCAAGAAGAGATGAGGTTAGCACAAGAAAGGTTTGAGAAAGAGGCGAATGAAGGAGGTGAACTGCCCTTAGAAGATGTTCAAGGTGATGGAAAGGTAGAGGAAGTAGAGAAGGTGAAGCTGGAAGGTGCCCCAAAAAGTCTCCCAACAAAAGAAAGAGATGAGGAAGGTAAGACCAGTCCTTTGCCACCACGAACTTCCCCTGCCGCCATCACACCCGCCGAGCCAGGGTCAGCATCCTCTCTCGCTGCTCAGCCTAGGAGCGCGAATCCTCAGAAAGAACGAAGTGAGTCAGCATCCTCTCTCGCTGCTCAGCCTAGGAGCGCGAATCCTCAGAAAGAACGAAGTGAGTCAGCATCCTCTCTCGCTGCTCAGCCTAGGAGCGCGAATCCTCAGAAAGAACGAAGTGAGAAGTCTTCTGCTGGTCTTACCGCGATGGCAATGACACCTGGAGTAGTTGACATGAACAAGAAAGTGGAGGAGATGACCCCGCTTCAAAACTCAGCCGGGGTTCCAAATCAGGGATCAGCCACTCCGGATGTCATGCACACACCTTTGTTCACCGAAGAGCAAGTTAGAGACATGGTCATGCTGCAGACCATGGTTGTACGGAGATCAACCAGCCCGGTCCTTTTTTCCAGCTTTTAGGAGACCTTCGTTTTTGGAAGCCGAAGAAGCCAGAATGTCGGCTGAATCTCATGAGATGTCCACCATGAGGGCATATATGAAGGAATTGATAAATCAGAATGAGGAATTGAAACACCGGATTCACGCGTTGGAAACAGGGTTTGCTGTTCCCGAAGTTGATTTGTCTTTTTCCACGCCAAATGGAAGTGATGGTTCAAAGGAGGCTGCAAGACCCCCAGAAAGCGTTCTGAAGGAGGCTGCAAGACCCCCAGAAAGCGCTCAGAAGGAGGCTGCAAGACCCCCAGAAAGTGTTCAGAAGGAGGCTGCAAGACCCCCAGCAAGTGCACCAAAGGAGGCCGCTAGACCCCCTGAAGGAATGTCTGGCGAAGCACAACAACCAGGAGGAGAACGTCCATCAGCCGAGACAGGAGCTGCTGGATTTACAGAAAAGTCACTTGAGTTTATGTGTCTGATGATGGAAAATATGAAAGAGCTGCAGCGCAAGTATCAAGAAGACCGAGAAGAAGGAGGATCAATCAGAGGGATTGAGGTAGTTCGATCTGGTGCTCAAGAATTACCTCCTTTGCCTGCTTGGTCGTCGAATCAATCGCCACTTCAATTGAGCGATTGGCTGCTGCTCATCGAACCGGTGGTTTCAGATTTGACTGCAACTGCTGAAACCTGGTGGAAGACCCTTCTCAAAGAGGCCGAGGGTTGGTATCAGTCTCATATGAAGATGTCACCTCTTGAACGTCTCCAACATGGACATGGAACTCCACCTTCTTTGACACAGGAAAAATGGCAGCGATTGGAGCGACGCATGTCCACGATGATGCTTCAAGCGATGCCTGAACAAGTTCGTGAAGAGCTTGTGTCCACCAGAAGGATGAGTGTGTTCTCCATCATCACACACCTCTATGTGATCTACTGTCCAGGTGGTATCTCCGAAAAACAGAACCTCCTGAAAAACCTTGAGGATCCTGCGGAAGTCCAAACATTGGGAGATGCTCCAATGGCTTTGAGAAAGTGGATCAGGTGGCGTCAGAGGGCCACCGAAATCGGAGCGATCACGCCTGATCCTGCTCTTCTTGTTCGTGGGCTTTTGAGGATGACAAAGAAGGTTTTGGAAACAAATCGAGAACTACAATTTCGAGTGTCGCTTGCACGTCATGGGTTAGGCATAGATACGGTGCCGACCTTGGAGAGTGTGACGCAGTTTGCAATGCACCTCCTCTCTGAGTGCGAGCAGTTGTCGCAAATGGAGAAGAAGACCGTCCCCAACAACGCCAAGGTTGAACCGAAAGTGAAGATGATGGAGTATGAGAAGGAGGATGCAAAAGGAAAAGGTAAAGGTAGAGAGAAGACAGCAGAAGAAGATAGAGGAGAACGTCAGAAGGTTGTCAAGTGCAAGTTCTACCTGACTCCAGAAGGCTGCAGAAAGGGCCGTGATTGCAAGTTCTCTCACACTGAAAAAGACGGAAAAAGGCGATGCTACGTCTGTGGTGCCGAAGAACACTTGGCTCCTGCATGTCCACGAAAGGGAACAGGTGAGGGATCGCCTCCGAAGCAGAAGGGCGCAAAAGTTGAAGAAGGAGTGAAGACAGGTGAAGTAAAGACAGGTGAGGAGACAAAGGAAGAGTCTGAGACGATGAAGGGGCTGATTGAAGAAGCCAACAAGATGCTCAGATCACTCACATCTCACTCGACTTCATCTCCCAATTCCTCTTCGGCATCAAACAGAGATGAAGACAGCCGAAGTGAAATGCTGTCACGCCTTCAGGCTCAGCTCAATTCCCTGAAGGTCTTCAAGCTTGGGCGCATTGGCGCTGGTCTGGGTCGAGGTCTCATTGACAGTGGGGCCACTCATGCGTTGCGTCCATCAAGAGAAGAAGAGGACACCCACAAGTTGAAAGAAGTTTCTGTCACTTTGGCAGATGGCAAGTCCATTCAGTTGCACATGTCCCCAGGTGGCTCCATGATCACCTCAGACCAGAACATTGAGCCGATTGTGCCTATGGGTTCTTTGATCGATGCCCTAGGCTGTGTGGTGTCGTGGTCGAAGGGAGCTCTTCAAGTCCAACATCCAATCCGAGGTCTTTTACCAGTTGAAGACTGTGGAGGTTGTCCACAGATTCCAAGGAAGTTGGCATTGGAGCTAATCTCTGAGATCGAAGACTGCAACAAAGGCGTCTCATTGAATCGCCTAGACATAGAAGAAGAGCTTGGATGGATGAGAAGGCTTCTACAAGCTCACCCAGTTTTGTCTCGTCTTCCTGACTGGCTCCAAAAGAAGCTTGTGGTCCAGCCGGGAGAATGGGAATCTTTGCCTTTGAATCGACGTCAGCGACGAACGTTGAAAACTGAGGGATTTGCACTGCACTTGTACTCTGGAGAGGACTCAGGTCACACACTTCAGCGATCTATGAGGTGTCAAGGCAGTAAGACAAGGAGGCTTTTGGAAGTGGATGTAAAGAAGGGGCAAGCGTATGATATGCTTGCTGACGAAGGGATCTATGCCACTCTCTTGCGAGCTGCGCTTTCAGGAAAGATTCTGGCTGTCTTGGGTGGCCCGAACTGCAGAAGTCGAAGTGTGCTCCGACATCGACCAATTGAAGGCCAACCATGGGCCCCCCGTCCAGTGCGTTGCTGGGAGGGAGGGGAATTTGGAGCACACTGGATCAACAAGAAAGAAGAAAAGATGATTCAAGAAGATGACACTCTTCTTTGGCGAATGATTTTCTTGTACATGATTTCAGAGTATGTCCGCAAGGCACAGTTGCGACCAGATCCTGTTCACTTTGCGTTGGAACAACCTGCATCTCCAAAGACTTATCAACCTGCAGCTGTGTCGTTTTGGGACACCACTGAGTGGCATGATTTGAGAAAGGAGTTTCAGTTGAAGGAGGTCACTTTCAATCAGGGATGTCTTGGAGGTATGGCAACAAAACCCACCACTTTGGGCACTACGTTTGATTTGTGCTTGGAGGATCACAAGATGGGTCTTCTTCTACCTGCGCAACCTGTGGAAAGCTCAAAACAGTTGGAAAGATGGGCACCTGGACTGATGAACGCTGTCAGCGAAGCGGTCATAACTCAGGTGTTCAAGGGGACACCGCAACTCAGGGCTCTCACCTATGAAGAGCATGTTGCTTTCGGTCATGTTCCATATCGCCGTGACTGTCCTGTTTGCCTGCAATCCTCCCAACAGATCCTTCCTCATCGACGAAACAAACATCCACAAACAGGAGTTCTTGCTCTTGACACATGTGGGCCTCTTTTACCATCAAGCGATGTTGGTGGCTGGAAGTGTCGATATTTTTTGGCTGGTGCTTACACATACATGGTTCCAAAGGGCACAGAAAAGATGATAGGTCAACCCGAAGAAGAAGGTGGTCTTGAAGAGGCACCAGTGCTTGATCTTTTTGCCGAGGAGCCTGAAGGTGATGACCAGGAAGCTGATGAACAGCCTCCTGATGGCCTCTTGCCAAGAGGTGCAGAACTTCCTGAGGAGTCCCGTCTTGAAGATTCAGGAGGAGAAGAAGAGAAAGAAAGAGGAGATAAAGATCAAGATGGTCAACAAGAAGCAGAAGATGGTCCTCAAAGCGAAGATAAAGACTATGAAATCAGAGTCTTCAAGATGGCGCTCCCTCTGAGGTCAAAGAAGGCGAGGGAAGTCACAAGAGTAGCGATGGAGATGGTTCTCAAACTGAAGATTGATGGATATCATGTGAATCGTATCCACAGCGACAGAGGCCACGAATTCCTTGGGTCATTTGAAACATGGATGAGGTCTCGAGGCATTCTTTTGACAAGAACATCGGGCGATGATCCAAAGGCCAACGGCCGTGCTGAGGTTACGGTCAAGTCAGTGAAAAACCAGCTGAGAAGGATTCTACTTCATGCAGGAGTAGACTCTTCATGGTGGCCTTGGGCACTTCGATACCTGAACGAGATCTACAGGTGCCAAAGGCTGGATAAGAAGCCAGAGTTCCCCCGCTTTCTTCAAGAAGTCTTGGTGAGGAGGAGGAGGTGGAAGAAACAGGCGTTTGAGCCTATGGTGGAAGTTGCAAGATACCTCGGACCTGCACCCGAGGACAATGGCCATTGGATCAAGGTGAACGATGAAGCACCGAGAGTCACTCGATGCTACATGCAGAAAGCCATAGAACGACCTGAAGAAGGAGTGTGGCTAGCCATCGAAAGGGAGGTCTTGGATGCTCTCACAAAAAGACGAAGGCTTCGAGAAAAGACTACAGTGCGTAGGTTGAAAATGGAGGAGAAAGAAGAAGGTGAGGATGAGGCTGTGAGATTGGCAAAGATGAGGAACAGGTTTACAAGAATGGTCGAGGAGGAGACTAAGGCGATGTTGGATGATTCTCCTGAAATGATCACAGAAGAGATTGACATCTTGGCCAAGCTCAAAAAGATGCTTGACTCTCAAGAGAAGGGCGAAGATGATGAAGTCCTCCAAACGAAAATCATCTCCCTTCTTGAGGTCTCAAAGAACTGGAATGATTGGCTTCCGGCAGTGGATGCTGAAGTCACGTCACTGTTAGAAGAGAAGGAAGCCTTCGAGGAGGTAAGTGGAGAAAGGTTGGAGGAGCTCTTGAAGGATGCAGAAAAAAGGGGCATACCAGTGGAGTTTCTCCCATCAAAGTTGGTCTGCACAAAGAAGCCAGGAAAAAGAGGTGGCCGCAACAAGATTCGATGGGTCATCTGTGGAAACTTCGAGCAGGTCAAAGAGGGAGAGAACACGTTTAGCTCTGGTGCAGATGCCTCTGCACTGCGCCTTCTGATCGTTGCGGCATCAAAATTCCAATGGGAGGCTGGGACCATTGACATCAAAACAGCCTTCCTGAATGCCACCATGTGCCCTGAAGACCAGCCAAGCTTGTTGCTGGTCAAACCTCCTATGCTGCTTTTGGAAAAGAAGTACATGAAGCCAGGAACATACTACATGCCCAAGCGCGCGGTCTATGGACTTCGCCGATCACCAAAGCTCTGGGGTGATTGCAGAGATGATGAATTGGAAGTCATGAAACTGGAAGTGGAGGAGGAAGAAGGTCAGATGACATCACTCCGACTCTGCCCTCTGGCATCAGAGCCAAACTTGTGGAGGATTGAAGCTGAGGAGAGTGAAGCTGAGTCTGACACTCAGTCGAACTTTGCTCCGCTGCCATTGAAAGGGCTCTTGATGACATATGTCGATGACATCTTGGTCACTGGAAGTCGAAAGGTGGTAGATGCCGTCATGGAAAAGATCAGAACTATCTGGACCACCTCAGAACCAGATCAAGTAGGAGAAAAGCCTATACGATTCCTAGGCGTCGAGATCTCAAAGACCTTTGATGTCACCAAGAATCGCGACGTTTGGTATGTCAACCAACAGTCCTACATCAAGGACCTTCTTGCGCAAGATCAAGAAGCTCCAGACAGAAAGATCCCAATCACAAAAGATCAGAGTCAACTTCCAGAGGAAGAAGGAAGAACACCAGAGCTGATTCGTTCAGCTCAGAAAGCCACCGGTGAGATGCTCTGGCTGGTGACACGCACCCGCTTGGACCTCATGTATGCCGTTTCAAAGATGGGCTCTTGCGTCACGAAGGCCCCTCAGAAGGTCCTCCAGATCTACCAGCAGATCAAGGGGTATCTCAAAAGCACTATGGATGAAGGCATCTGCTTTGATGCTGCTGGAGCAGAGACCTTGATGATTGAGGCCATGTCAGACGCCAGTTTTGCACCTGAAGGAGATGTCAGCCACGGAGCCTTCATCATCATGGTAGCTTCTTGCCCTGTTTTTTGGCGAAGTGGTCGTCAAAGTTTTGTGACGCTCAGCACAGCAGAAGCGGAGATGATGGAGATTGTGGAGAGCATGGTGGCTGGAGAATCAATTGGTGCCATAGCTGATGAGCTGTTTGGCCCTCTGCAGCGAAAATCTTGGACAGATTCTCAGTCTGCCCAATCAATTTTGACCACTGACGGAGGATCATGGCGCACACGTCATTTGCGACTGAGAGCATCAGCTGCCAGGAGTTCAATCTTGCAGGGCACCTGGTTTCTTCAACATGTCGCGGGAAATCAAATGATCGCTGACATTGGCACCAAGCCATTAGCTTCAGAAAGAATCAGGTACTTGAAGAAGGAGATGAACCTGGTTCAAGTACCACAACCGAAAGAGCATGAGAAGAAAGAAGAGAAGGTTTTTGAAGAAAAAGGAGAAGGCGTAGGCATTCAGAAAGCAGCAGCAGCATTGAAGCTGCTCACATTGGCTGCTGCGATCTCAGCTGCCAAAGGAGAACATGAAGAAACAGAAAAAGAAGATCAGGAAAATTCAACCCTCGAGCTCAAAGTCATGATGGTCGTTTTTGCGTTGATCATCGTGCTTCTCACGATCGTGAGCCAGCATTTGTGGAAGGTAGGAGTAAGGAGGCTGGAAATGTCTTGGTCAAACCAAGCTGGATCGTCTTCCCGAAGTCTCCCTGCAGGTGCTGCTGCTCAAAGAGAAGAAGAAGAAAAGGAAAATGGTGGTGAAGGGATGGCCGCTGTGGCAGGACAACTGTCACAGCGACCCACGTACCTCCCACCGGGTGGTGAAGGGATGGCCGCTGTGGCAGATCACACGCCGCAGCGACCCACGTACCTCCCACCAGGCGAAGGGTCTTCTTCGCCACTTGAAGATTCAACCTCTTCATCAGAGGACACTCCCTATCGTCCATTAGATGAGCGCCACATCCCTGGGTTCGACTTGGATCGAGTCATGCAGGAGATAGCAGATGAAGAAACCAACCTCTACGAGGAAGCACAGAGAAATCCAGAAAGATTCCAGAACTATGAGAACAGCGAGGAAAGAGCTAGAGCAGCTTTCCAAGTTTTGACCACTCGGTATGGCCGAGTTTATCACTATCAGAGCCAGTGCAGGTACCTGTCGTCTGTCCAGACAGGAGCCAATCGAGAATCTGCCTGGTGTCGCATTTGCTGGGCCATTACCGCTCAAACGCGTGGACCCCCACCACCAGGAGTTCCACTTTGGATTGATCACTGGGGTGGAGATTATCACGTGGATTCAAGATGCCCACGCTGCGATCCAGAAAAGATGTTTCCAGCATGCCAAGGATGTGGTGAGAGCGCAGGTTAGATCTTTTTCCTTTTATTTGCACAATAGAAGCAGCTTGAGCCTGAATCTTGGGATGACCTCACGATATCCCAAGGGAGGAGTGCAGAATGCATTCCATTTTGACCATACCTGTCAGGCATTTTGACTTGCTGCAGATTTCACATTTGCCGATTTTCTGTAGCTGCTTTTTCTAACTCAAGCCGAGCACAACCCCGAGAAGGAAAAGTTGCAAGGTGCGAGGGAAACGGAAACAGAGGAGACCTGCGCAAAGCAAGAACCATCCATACCAATTCCTTCTGAATAGGCCTGTAGGATCATATGAGCTCGTGGATACTCTGCAAACGCCTGAGTTAGGATGGCCAGCAACCTGGCACTACGAAGTTGCTGTGCAGGTTTCAGATTCGTCATGTGCAGTTCGTGCGGCCAACTCAGCGCACTTTCAAGCTCCCACCCAAACGTATCACTTGCCAAAGCTACCCAGCTTCTCAAAGACTGAACATAGCCGGCAAAACCCAAATCTCCTGTTCACGTGTCTTCCAAGTTCCATGCTCACACTTGGGCAATGGAGGAAGCCACTTCTCACTCTTAGTAAAGACATCCCTGTCATCCTGTGACGACGCTTCACCCTGAGCGTTCTGTGCAGTACCCTGCCCCTGACGAACTTCACTAATCAGTCTCTGAGGCGACTGCTGCAAACCTGGTGGCTGTTCCACAGTGTTCCTTGGAAAATTGGGTTGTGGACTGGTGGGTGGACGATCTCCAAATGATGACAAACCACTTGAGATAGAAGGTGATGTCTTCGCAACTGGTACCTGAGCTGGTTGTGATGCAGCTTGCTGCACCTGTGCCTGAGCAAACACATTCTGTTGATGAACTACCTGTTGTTGCAAACCATTCAACCTCATGTTAAACTCACCCATAGCCTGGTTCAAACTCAAAGACACTATCTGGGCTATCTGAGTCATCTGCGCAGTGGAGAAAACTTCTTGCTGTCCAGTTGGACTTCCTGGCATACTTCCACAACCACTGGCAGCTTTCGGCGGTGGGGGTGGTATAGAAGCATAAGGTGCAGTTGCCCCTCCAGGCAAACCTTGTCCGCCTTCCGGCGAGTTCATCCTGAAACGTTGAGGTCCTTGTGCAGGCTGTTGCTGTTCCTGAGTCGTAGGCGTACGAGTGGGACTTCTTTCCCTCTCTCCACGCTGTGTCGGTACCTGACCCGCACCGCCGCTTGCAGATGCGTCGGCCATACCTGAAACACAAACAAGATTCACGCAAGACCTGAGCAAAGTATAAACTCACAAACACGGTTCCTGGATCCACAGACAAACCAAGATCACACAGATCTGTGGTAGGAGCACGAAGCTCCGCTACCACGTAAAACTTTGCACCGCTAAGTTGTGCCTTGAAAAACAAAACAAAACCTATCGCGATCAAAGTTACGCAAAGGCTTTTCCACAAATAAACAAACGTGAGTCAAACTTTCCGTGCTCTCTCGCTCAAATCACTCCAGACAACAAGCAACGCTTCAACACACACTCTGTTTCTCTCGCTCGGGCTTGAGCCAACGAGTATCGTTGACCCTTCAGTTCAAATACTGTTTAAAGGTGACAAAAACCAAGGAGGCGTTCTTGTCTAAACTGCAAACTGTATTCCAGTCTTGATGAAATTCCGAAAAGCGATCCACTGAGGATCAAAAGCTTTCATTCGGTTCTCAAACTGTTGAAATGTTTCCAAACTATTCAAATAATGTTCGGTTTCCTAGAAAAACATTACAACTCTCAACTACAAAACGAGACGAGTGCAACCACAGTGTCGGTTGTGCTCGTTGAGTGTCATAAAATGATCTATGCTTCAAAGCACCCAAAAACATTCAAAAGAGGGCTGTCAGCTGGGAATTCAAAATGAAACAAGACCGAGGCTTCTACTTCATCTTCCAGTAATGCATTAGCCGCAACCAGTCCTAGAAGTGGCAAGGCTTCTGAGCTTCTCTGACCTCTTTCGCTTTGATCAACAACTTCAAATCTTCTTTTGACAGCATCGCGAGTTCCAAAAGGGTGAGTGTGTCGCTGTGAGACGGCCTGGGAAGCTTGACACAGACAGAAACTCGAAACGACCACCGTTTGTTGGTGTTTTGGTTTGGGTTTACTTTGTGCACGAGGTTTGAAAGCGGTTTTCGCGATCTAACTTTGTGTGTCAAAGTTTTACGTGGTAGCGGAGCTTGTGTGCTCCCTCCACAAGAGATCCTGTGAGGAGCAAAAAGAATCAATGGGTAGGCGGGGCAGTCTTGCTTGTTCCATTGTAGTCCTTCTGATTCTTACAGTTGGAAACTCTCTTTTCACCGGTTGCCTTGCTTTGACATCACACACATAGACACATGTACCAGTGCTGCAGCCGTTTAGCTATTTCGGTCAGAGGCTCGGCGAGTTGGATTTGATTACTGAAATTTTGCAGAACGCTTTTGCTTTTGCCATTGCAGCCGTTTCACTATTGATAGTGGCTGTTTCCATTGTAGCTGTTTAACTCATTCGGTCCGGGGCTCGGCCCGTTGGATTTGAGGTACTCAATTTCTGCATTACCTAGGACTATGTATCGGTCCTCTACCAGTTGCCTGTTGCGGCCCTACAGCTTGGCCCCTGCGTGAATTAATTAATTAATCTCACATGCAACATGATTGGACACATGTTGAACGACCTGGCGAAAGCCATACGGCGTTGGACGGAAAAAAAATACTCAATTTCTGCATTACCCACCAGCTATCTCTGTTCCTTGCGATCTGTGCAGACATAGCACCAAAAAGCTGAGGTTGTGCGAGGGAACGAATTAATGGTTTGGCAAGAAAGAAATGTGTCAATAGATTGCTAGAGCACTTTGAAGCCACAATTGTTGAAGACACCATTCACGCACTCATCGCCCGACACCCGACACAATCCTTGGGGCTCCATGATGGTTTCTTAGTTGCTTCCCCGCCTCCTGAACAAATGGTAAGACAAATTGAAAAAGAAGTTCTGTCCAAGCATCTGGCACGCCTGTGTGCGTCTTGTGTGTGCCTGGTTCCAGGGAAGTTGGTGTGAGTTGCGTTTGACTGTCGTGTGTTTGACTTCGAGGTGTCAGAAATGTCTCAATCAGGACAACCACAGCATTTTCGAATGGACGGCCAAGCACCCAGAGGAGAGAAAGGATATGGTAAGGGTTTTCAGGCACGTAAAACTTTGCACCGCTAAGTTGTGCCTTGAAAACCAAAACAAAACCTATCGCGATCAAAGTTACCCAAAGGCTTTTCCACAAATAAACAAACGTGAGTCAAACTTTCCGTGCTCTCTCGCTCAAATCACTCCAGACAACAAGCAACGCTTCAACACACACTCTGTTTCTCTCGCTCGGGCTTGAGCCAACGAATGTCGTTGGGTGTTCAGTTCAAATACTGTTTAAAGGTGACAAAAACCAAGGAGGGGTTTTTGTCTAAACTGCAAACTGGATTCCAGTCTTGACGAAATTCCGAAAAGCGATCCACTGAGGATCAAAAGCTTTCATTCGGTTCTCAAACTGTTGAAATGTTTCCAAACTGTTCAAATAATGTTCGGTTTCCTACAAAAACATCACAACTCTCAACTACAAAACGAGACGAGTGCAACCGCAGTGTCGGTTGTGCTCGTTGAGCGTCATGAGATGCTCTATGAAGCATCGATCATCCAAAAACGTCCAAAAGTATATCTTCTACAGATGATATTCGGTCAAATCAAAACTACAAACTACGATCTGTCCATTCACAATCGTTCCAAGTCAAAATAGGCTCGTCCATAGACGATACTTGGTGAAATCAAAACTGTGCAACGTCACTGATCTCTCAGCGCTATACCAGGTAGGATTTTCACACCCCCTTTCGATGAGAGGTCAGTATGGAGTCTTCGTCCAATACGTAGTGCAGTCAATGCAATGCAATCCAGAAAGTCATGGCGTCCCATCACCATCCAGAAAAATCTAATCCTCTGACATACCTGCAATAGAAGAAGTTGACGAAGCAGTTCTTCGCTGACGAGGTACTGAATCTCCGAATAAAACCTGTGTAGAATGTTCCATTGTACAACATGCAGTGCACCTTGCATATTCAGTCACCGGTAGACTCTTGAAAGTACGACAAAATCGGGTCAAATGAAACTTCTGTCCTTGTTCAGAAGCAAAAATACATTGCCCAATCTCAAAAGTCGAAGATGAAATACGGCAGATTTCACAAATTGTAAGCCCTCTCTTCACATTGTCCCAATCTGGATAACAACGACAACGGCGATCAAGATGATAACACCTCTCCGCAGTTCCAATGTACAAATGATAAGAAGACGAAGTCTGAGCTCTGTGCATTTGTCTGAAGTCTGACGTCTCATCCGATGTAGCCTGAGTATATTCAGCCTGAATTGTCGCATCCCTCAACTCTGGACTAACTTTCTCAATAACTGTCTTACGTTCCAGTGCTCCACAAAGCCAGAATATAACAACTGTCCCCAAAGATCCAATCATCACTCCAGTCAATGCAGAAAATAGCACCACAATGAGAAGCTCATCCATGGCTGGCGAACGCGGCGCGGCCGGCCCGGGCTACACGAAAAAGAAAACACACACACAACAGAACAAAACAACTGGAGTGTGAGCGTCCTGATGCAAGCACTCTCTCAACGGAGTTGATAGGCTCCTGAAACTAAACTGGTGTCATCATCTGATTCCTGATGACAAAACCTGAGAATTCACTTAGTGAAGTCTTCACTGAAAACTGTGCCTGACAATCGAATGTCCCTGAATCCGCTGTGAACCATGCAAACATGCAAATTCCACTGAACGGTTCAGCTGAAAAAGAAAACTGTACTTTCCTGAAGTCAAACTGCTGACATGAAATGCAAACTGATGCAAACTGCAGTCAATGACAAACAAAATCACGATGTTTCTTCCTGTTGATCAATCCAACGAAGTGCAATAGCACGACAATAGAATCTGGCAAACTTATATGAGTATCTTTCCGTCATCGAATAGTTGACCTGATTCAATGGAGCGTGGTCCTGAGTACATTTACACTGAAATCTCTTTCCAAGACCTGTGGCAAGTACTTGATCCGAACATGCAATGCGAAAGACTTTACCAATGGGCTGTCCCTGACTGGTTTCCAAACCCATGGCACATGCAGCACAATCCGCAAACTTTTGCATGTCGTGGTCAGTCAGAAACTTCTTCAATCTCTCGTCTGACCAAAAACGGTTCGACTTCGGAAGCTCCAGAGTCACAGCACTACACACATTGCTCATGCCCTTGATATATGAAACATATCTCTTGCAATGATCAAGAAGCCTGAAATACGCATCCTGAGCAGGTTTCCTGTCTTTCTTGGATAAGTCCAACAAAGGGCTACCCCCAGTACAGGGAAGAGAAATGTGTACCTGAATCAGTTTCTGTGAATCCGCACTACCGGAAGATCCCTCAGCAAAGCTCTTGAAGAACTTATAGGCCTGACGTTGAGTTGACGGAAGCTCCAAACCGGCATGAATTCCAATGTAACTGCATCCAAACTCCCTAGAAGCATTTTGAATCACTGAGTCAACACCACAAGCTAACTCCAAAATCAAAAGATTTCCACCTGAAACAAACATGGTCATACTTCCATCTTCAGACACGTTGCAAACACCTGAATGAGTTGGAGTACGAGATCTACCTGAGTTCTCACTGAGGCTTGGACTGACTTCGGTCCCATTACCAGGACCTGCAGGATTCGCAGCAGCCGCAGGGGCTGGATGTGCAGCTTGGGCTGGAGTCGTAGGCGCCGCTTGAGGTGTCTGTCCCAAACGAAGCTGACCCGTTCCGATGAGTCGGAACAATCGCAGATTCACCTGCGAGTTCAGCAGCCCACTCCCTTGGCATGCCACACAAACCTCTGTCTCTCCTCCCACTGGTGCTGGCGGTGGTGTCGGTGGCAATGGCGAAATCACCGGAGCCTGTGCCCATTGATGCACACTCGGTGTAGGTCCCTCTCCTGCCACAGCGGAATCTCCTGCTGGAGATGTAGGTGTCGGAGCTTGCGAGCTCACCGGCGTCTGCTGGTGCACTGTCAGTGCTGACAATCTCCCACAACCTTGTGCTGCAACAAGATTGGCATCACCTTGTCCTGCATTGTCTGTCACCGGGGTCACGAGGTCCACAGTCGTAGGTGGCGCCTTTGCTGCTTCAGCTTTCGCAGGTGCTGAACCTCGGGCTGCAGCATCTTTGAGAGCTCTTTCTTCCGCAGGCCACAATGCCCTCTCCTCAACCGCTCGTTTCGGCGATGGTGTCTTTGGGATTGGCCTCACAGCCTTCCCAACCGAACCACGAGGTGCCGCTGGTCCTTCAGGAATCTCAGCCTCCTCACTGGTCCTCTTCTGTGGAGTAACTGGCTTAGCTGCTGCCTTCTTTGGAGGCGTAGTTGGTCTCCTCGGCGGTGTAGATAATCTCTTTGACCTTGACTTCAAAGCCTCTTCTGTCAACCGTCCTCCTTGAGGTTCATCTTGACTGAACTTAGGCGGCAACCTTGGTCTCACACTCGAAGGTGGGAGTCCAGGACGAGAGCGTGCCAAACGAGGGCTCCCCTGAGGCGGGGGAGGAGGTGGTGGTGGTAGTGCTTTCTTTGGAGCAACACCCCCAAGCACCGACATAGTCCCAAGGATGGCACCTCCAATCTGCGAGGCACTGTCATCTGGACCAATCTCATCTGCTCCCAATCCTTCACCAGAAGCTGAGGGCACCGAGCCCATATTCCCCTGGAGTCGCACCCTGGGGCGCGTTTCTTCAGGACCCACAAATTCGATTGTCCCTTGTGTCAAGCTGACTCGACGAGTTCTCCTTGGACAATTGGCACTCAAATGTCCCTTCTCACCACACTGGTAGCAAGTGCGAGTCTCAGTAGGGTACCTGGAAAAACCTGACTGTCCAGCTCGAAACTTCTGGTCCTTCTCAATCGGCCTGACTTCCATTACCTCTCTTCTGCCTGAAATAGGATCGAAAAAGGATCGAATTGGCGCTTCTCCTCCATGAGCTGGGATCTCGAAAACTGGAGCGGGCTGAGCACGCTCTTCCCTGGCAGCTTTCTGGATCTCTTCCCACTTCGCCTTCTGGCGTCGCCTTGTCTCCTGGTTCTTGAAGCGGTTCTTCCCGGGCACCTTGGCTGTTGTCCCAGGCTCTTGTTTCACTTTGACAATTCTCTTCCGAGGCATCAACTTCGCAGCTGGGCGCTTCGGCATCTTCTTCACCTGGGGTCTCCTCCCAGATCCCGAAGAAGTTCCACCTGCAGGCTTCTCTCCTGAAGTTGTAGCTTGTCCACCTGAAACTGCTTCCTTGGTGTCCGGTGTTCCCGAAACAGTCACAGCTGGCTCCTGAGTACCTGATGCATCTGCTCCTTCTGGTGCAGTTTCAGTGACTTCCCTAACTCTTGCATCTCTTCTCATCACCTCACCAGTATCTGGATCCTTGCGAGGATTCCCTGTCGTGTAATCGACACGAGTCAATCCAGACACCATAGACTTGCTGTCCTCTTCTTCACCTGCCATCTGCGCGATAGCAGGACTTGGAGTTCGCGGGTCGGTCAAACTTGCTTGAGCAACCACAGCTTTCACATGACGAAATGATCTCTGATCTCCTGAAATTCCCTGTTCTTCTTCCAAAACAAACAAAATCAAACGTTCTCCGCACAAAACGCAGTTCCTGTTTGACAAACATGAAATTGGTTTTGAATAACTGTTGTCACAAACGTCCAAGCAAAAACCAAGGATGTTCGAAATCAAACTGAAATCAACTTTCACAAATCCAAGCATGTTCCTGTAAAATAAAAACTTCTGAGTTGGCAAACACTTGGTAAAACAATCCGCTGGGTTCAAAGTTCCTGGCACATGCGACAAAAGCAAAACTTTGCGATCCATCAACTCCCTGAGCCAATAAACTTTAATCTCAATGTGTCGGCTCTTTCGTTGCAAATCAGATGCTTCGAGAAGCATTTTCCCTGACAAACTGTCGGTCTTGACGACCAGTGGAAACAAGTATGATACTCTCATAGAGTCTTCGTCATCAGACTCTGCTTCGTCATACCAAGTCACCTGAGCGTCCTGAGGAATAATGTCAACCCATGGATACAAACGACCAAGCACAAAACCCAAAGTCCTGAGCAAGCCGATTCCTTCCTGAACACCTGACTGTAATGCAACAAGCTCAGCCTCACAGGAGGAGAGCGTCACAGCTGACTGGTGCCTGCTGAAACACTTCATCAAACACTGTTGAAAGATGAAGCAAGTACCTGAAACAGAACGACGTCCAGTACTTTTCATGGGTGCAAACCCAGCATCTGTGTACACTTCCAACCTTTCACATCGGGCAAAGCAAGCTCTTCTGATGGAAAACGCAATGCAACATCCATGTCAGTCATAAGATACCTGAGTACAGCACGCAAACATTTTTCATGGGTCTCAAACGGTTGTGCCTGACCAGTTCCAAGCATGCTGACCAAAATCAACAAGTCTTGACGAGTTTGGCAATACCATGACAAACGACCTAGAACTCTGCGAAAACGTGCATGTCCTTCTGCTGACAATGGTTGGCTTCCTTCCTGTTCCAGAATGGGACGCAAATCCGGAAATGTTGTGCTTCCCTTCTTCAAATCAAACTCAGCAAAAGCTTCATCCAAGTACGTTGGATCCACCTGCATGTACAAAGCAGATGAGCCTGGCCTTCGAAAGATACTTCGACCAAGGAAACGCAAGTGTCCCCCTTTCAAACCAACGCGGCCAGTCTCTCGAACCTTGACATGAGCTGATAGTGCAGTCATAAGTGTCTTGAGAGCTGATTCCGAAGTGGTGGCAACAAGCAAATCATCGACGTACGCCATGATGACGATGGGTGCCTGATCTTTGCCAACCATTCGACCAACATACAAACAAGGCTCCACAGTACCTGAAACTACTCCAATGCTCTTGACAATAGATGAAAAGAAAACGATCCATGCCTGAGAGGCAATTCTCAAACCGTTGATGCCTTTCTCAGCCCATAGAAAAATTGGTTCTCCCTTCATAGTTGACATGGATAGTGGCATCCGGAGAATTTCTGGTCGCTCCAATGGTGAGTTCATAAACG
Source organism: Cladocopium goreaui (assembly GCA_947184155.2). Taxonomy (NCBI): domain Eukaryota; class Dinophyceae; order Suessiales; family Symbiodiniaceae; genus Cladocopium; species Cladocopium goreaui. Next base: position 337,328 of record CAMXCT020004335.1, read on the forward strand.
CCTGAGAAACGTCCAAACCTGCCAAAAACATGGCTTGATTTCCAACACTCCACGCCCCACAGGCGACTCCAAGAACCATCCGGAGTGCCTCAATGCTGGGTGTTGGGCTAGAGATGCCCATACTTCTGGCAGACTGACCACTTGCAAAGTCCTTTGCAACGATCCTGGCGCGCACACCTTCCTGAGCTTCCTCTTTCTCGTTGGTCACCCACCTGGTGCCGATGATGCGCTGGCCACTTTCTCTTGCCACATTCTCGGCAAGAACCTGACCTGCACCAACAGCGGTGAGTCCACGAATCTCCTTCTGCATGGCCAAAAAGGTTCCTTCAGCTGGCAAGTCCCTGAGCGTGACATCAGACACGGCTCCACTGGGCTTCCAAAGCTTGATCTTCTGACCACAGAAATCCATGACGACAAACTCATTGCAGTAGCCATCGTACTGAATTGACTCCACTGAAAACCGATCTCGTTGAACAAGTTCTGGTGATGTCAACATACCCACATGATATGGCTGTGCCATGCAAACGTCAACCATGGGCATGTCGCCAACGTCCTCAGTGGCCATCTCAACGTCCGCAGGCTCGACTGGGTCCGGAGCCAAAGATGGAGAATAAGAACCATCTCTCACCCCACCTTCCTGTACCGGAAGATCCTCCAGATCACCAAGCGATGGCTTGGCAGTTTCTCCTGACACAAACTCAGCTTGTCGCTTGCGACAATCGGCAGAGTGCCGGGTACCTGGAGCATTCATACCTGATTCACAACTTGGACAACGGCGCGTCGGGGTCATCCCAGCAGGCAAACCTGGGATGCGCGGCAATGGTCGTGAAGGCACGGCCACAGCCGGGTCATTGGGCTCAACTATTGGTAGTTGTTCCTCAGGCTTGTCGGGCAAAGCTGGCACTTCTCCCTTCTTCTGGTTACGGATCCAGTTCCAATAGCGCTCACAGCACTTCTTGGAATGTCGACCTTGTCGAGTGGCACATGAACTGCATCCTTCAGTTCGTCCATGAGCATCAACCCAGTGTCGTGGAGGCTGCACCTGATCTGGAAGTCGTGCAAACTCCTCTGGCAAAATCTCAATGGGTGCCTGATCAACAAGCGATGGACGATCACCTGAACCTGAGTGACAAACAAAACGTTCAATGAGATCTTGTGGATATTCAATCGGAAAAACAAGTTTCAAACTCTTGGCTTGGAAAAACTTCAGTTCATCAGCAATTTTCGCACAAACAAAATGAGCAAACGAGTTCCTGACAGGATACAAATATGCAGCAGTGACAAACCGTCCAATACTGTCAACACTTTCTGGGGTCTCTGCAAGAACCCTAGAGCAAAACATGGCGGAAATTCGAGTTCCTTCAGATGTGTTCCTGAGCAATTCCTTTCCAGTCTTTCCTGTGTTCTGGATCTTGCCGTGGAGGTTGTGCATAGCAGTCACATACCTGGAAGCGGCCTCCCAGGCAACCAAGCTGTCGACCAAATCCAATCCGGCCTTGGCCAGTTCCAAGCGCAAGACAGCAAGAGCTTCCTTGACTTCTCTCACACCACGCTCAACTGATCCAACCGTATCATGGTTCTGAGGTCCAGCTTTGTTCACAGTATACTCCCTTGGCAAACCAGATCTCCTCAGAACAGTTCCGACTTCGTCCTGAGCATCTGTCCTGAAATCAACTGGCGGTCCTTCCAAAGTCTCAAGCAATCCAAACTCAGCTAAGATCTGACGCAAATGCTGGCCTGTCACCTGAACATTCTCGCTCACCGCAGTGACACCAAGCAAACCTGAAAACACCTGACGCAGCAAAATCATCTTGAACTTGCTCTCAACCAAACCCAAAAAGAAGAAATCCACCTGAACTTCAAGGATTCTCTCACGCAAACTTCGCCTTGGTGCTCGAGAAACTCCTCTTCCCTGTTGGCATTCCAAACAGTGTGGATCAAACGGGTAATGGCCTCGAAGAACATGTTGACGCAACTTCTCCTGACTTGACAGCTCAACAGCTCCAACCATGCTAACTTTCAAACCCTCTGGCTCGACCACTGATGACTCAACCAACTCCATCGGCTGACTGCCATCCTTCAAGCTCGGTTGTGCTGCCCTGCATGCTCGTAGCCACGGAGTCCCTCCCCACAACAGCACGTCACTAATGAGCGTTCCACTGTCCTCGTGGTAGAGGTACGTCTCTCCAGGTGACTGAATCACACTCCAACCCTTCTTGACCAACTGAGTTGTCGAAATAATGTTGTGTGACACATCCCCAATACAACAGGCCAATTTGAATGATTGAGTTTTCTTCTTTCCAGATGCCCCAGTCACAACCTGAAATGCCAAACTTACCAAAACATTGGCCCTCATGTGAACTGGAGTCCCATTCGCTGCATAGTAGGTTTCCAATGCTCCTGCCGAATCCTCCTGAGCCTGGCAACGATACATGCCCTCATAGTTCTGCGACAGCACCGACGTGGCAGCTCCAGAATCTAACAACCACCAAGTTCCCTCTGAACTTGAAACCTGTGATGAAATGAGCGGCATCATAATCGCTTCTCCAGATTCTTGCTCCTCTTCTTGAGGTCCTTCGGCTGAAACTTCATGCATCTTTCCCTTGCGACCACCTTTTCCTCGTCCAGCTTTCGCTGCAGGCTTGGCCTTGGCTGCACCTGAACCTTTCCCAGTGCTCGAAGACGGAGAAGAACTTGCAGACTTCGGACTGCTGGCTTGGCAATTCGCGCCAATATGCCCGCTCTGTCCGCACTTGAAGCACTTCACACGACCCATATTCGTGCTGCAATCCTTCTGCATGTGTCCAGTCTTGCCACACTTTCGACATTTCACTCCTGAATTTTTGTTGATTGCGGCAGTGTTGAGCCACAGCTCACTCTCTGGATCCCATTCCCACTCCTCTTCGGCACCTTCGGCGTAGTAGTCCTGCTCATCTTCGTAGCCATAGTAGGTGCTCCAGTCACCTTCGGCTTCCAAGGCGTGCATATTGCGGCCTGATCCTCCACTTAGTTCTTGGAACAACCTCTGCAGAGGTTGTTCGAACTTCAGGGCTGCTGATCTGTAGTCAGTATAGCCCTCACCTGACGCATGCAAAACGACGTAGTTCTTCACGTCACTGGGCAAGGATCTCAGCAACATCAACGTCAAGTCGACCTGTTGCAAATCCAAGCCAGTCTTATCGCAATGCTGAGGCAAGGTATCGATCAACTTCCGATACTTGGACAAACCAACGTCCATCTGTCGGACTAGATCACTGATCTGTGTAGGGCCACTCTGTGCCTTAAACGTCTTGGACATGAACTCAGACCTGAAAAATGCAGCTTCCGCTCTTGATCTCAAACTGAACTCCTTTGCAAGCAAACGCAACGCCTCAAAACCAGACGTTCCTCGCACTGCCTGAAAAGAACCATCCATACCAATTCCTTCTGAATAGGCCTGTAGGATCATATGAGCTCGTGGATATTCCGCAAACGCCTGAGTTAAGATGGCCAGCAACCTAGCACTACGAAGTTGCTGTGCAGGTTTCAGATTTGTCATGTGCAGTTCGTGCGGCCAACTGAGCGCACTTTCAAGCTCCCACCCAAACGTATCACTTGCCAAGGCTACCCAGCTTCTCAAAGACTGAACATAGCCGGCAAAACCCAAAATCTCCTGTTCACGTGTCTTCCAAGTTCCATGCTCACACTTGGGCAATGGAGGAAGCCACTTCTCACTCTTAGTAAAGACATCTCTGTCATCCTGTGACGACGCTTCACCCTGAGTGTTCTGTGCAGTACCCTGCCCCTGACGAACTTCACTAATCAGTCTCTGAGGCGACTGCTGCAAACCTGGTGGCTGTTCCACAGTGTTCCTTGGAAAATTGGGTTGTGGACTGGTGGGTGGACGATCTCCAAATGATGACAAACCACTTGAGATAGAAGGTGATGTTTTCGCAACTGGTACCTGAGCTGGTTGTGATGCAGCTTGCTGCACCTGTGCCTGAGCAAACACATTCTGTTGATGAACTACCTGTTGTTGCAAACCATTCAACCTCATGTTAAACTCACCCATAGCCTGGTTCAAACTCAAAGACACTATTTGAGCTATCTGAGTCATCTGCGCAGTGGAGAAAACTTCTTGCTGTCCAGTTGGACTTCCTGGCATACTTCCACAACCACTGGCAGCTTTCGGCGGTGGGGGTGGTATAGAGGCATAAGGTGCAGTTGCCCCTCCAGGCAAACCTTGTCCGCCTTCCGGCGAGTTCATCCTGAAACGTTGAGGTCCTTGTGCAGGCTGTTGCTGTTCCTGAGTCGTAGGCGTACGAGTGGGACTTCTTTCCCTCTCACTACGCTGTGTCGGTACCTGACCCGCACCGCCGCTTGCAGATGCGTCGGCCATACCTGAAACACAAACAAGATTCACGCAAGACCTGAGCAAAGTATAAACTCACAAACACGGTTCCTGGATCCACAGACAAACCAAGATCACACAGATCTGTGGTAGGAGCACGAAGCTCCGCTACCACGTAAAACTTTGCACCGCTAAGTTGTGCCTTGAAAACCAAAACAAAACCTATCGCGATCAAAGTTACCCAAAGGCTTTTCCACAAATAAACAAACGTGAGTCAAACTTTCCGTGCTCTCTCGCTCAAATCACTCCAGACAACAAGCAACGCTTCAACACACACTCTGTTTCTCTCGCTCGGGCTTGAGCCAACGAATGTCGTTGGGTGTTCAGTTCAAATACTGTTTAAAGGTGACAAAAACCAAGGAGGGGTTTTTGTCTAAACTGCAAACTGGATTCCAGTCTTGACGAAATTCCGAAAAGCGATCCACTGAGGATCAAAAGCTTTCATTCGGTTCTCAAACTGTTGAAATGTTTCCAAACTGTTCAAATAATGTTCGGTTTCCTACAAAAACATCACAACTCTCAACTACAAAACGAGACGAGTGCAACCGCAGTGTCGGTTGTGCTCGTTGAGCGTCATGAAATGCTCTATGAAGCATCGATCATCCAAAAACGTCCAAAAGTATATCTTCTACAGATGATATTCGGTCAAATCAAAACTACAAACTACGATCTGTCCATTCACAATCGTTCCAAGTCAAAATAGGCTCGTCCACAGACGATACTTGGTGAAATCAAAACTGTGCAACGTCACTGATCTCTCAGCGCTATACCAGGTAGGATTTTCACAAGGTAGGTGGACCGACTGGACCGTACCCTGTTGGAGAAGTTGGACCGGGGAGTCCGCAACCTGCGTCACCAACGCACCAAGAGCAGCCTAGTATGCCAGGAAGTCCAGGTCCGCAAGGTTCTTTGTTCACGCCAGACCAGTTGACCCAGATCGCACAGATCTTCCGCATGGGAATTGAGCTTGTCGTAAGGGAAATGAGTACGAGACTTGACAGTTTGCAAGCTCAGGTGACTCGCGTTCAGAGGGAACTGCAGCCTTGCACGGTGCGAGACCGGCTGATGCATTCTTGTCTTCAGGTTTAAGCAGTGGACCTTCACGGTTTGGTGAACAGCCACCCACGAGTCCAGGACCTGCGTTCCGACCTGTGGGGTCGCCGCCAGGTATAGCACAAGTGACACCCCAGAGGGAGAGAGAAATCCGAATCAAGATGACGACAGAGATGGTGGTGACATCTTTAATAAATCTGAGAAATGGTTACCTCCTATGCCTACTGTGGATTTCAGGAATTGGAAAACCCGTGCAAGTCCTTGGATTTTCGGACAGGGTTCAGGCGCTACGTGCTTGGGTTTCCTTAGGAAGTGACATCTTTGCCTGGGAGATTGCCCAGTGCATTTGTTCGGACAAGAGATCCATATGTCTGTGCTGAAGCCCGCTCAACAGACCCGCAGCGCGCGTCTTCTTGCAATCCTCATTCAGACGTTTAAGGATTTCCCAAGGGGAACACCATGCTGCAAGCTTATGTTGAAGGAGTTGGTGTTGATGGAGCGTTCTTGGCAACTAGAGGTACGAGTGGTTTTGAAGGTTTGCGTTTGTTGGCAAGAGAGTTTTCTTTGCGTTCAAGGGCAGAAGCGTCTTTCTTTCGCACTGAGTTTTTGGCAAAGACGTTCAAAGCGTCTGCTGGTGTTACTCAGGTTAGTGGCATCATTTGCCAGATTGACGTCGGACTGTCAAGGTTTCGCAAGATGATTGAAACTCTACCTGCAACTGTATCCAGAGTTGGACTTGAGGTGTAAACAAGTGATCTTACCATCATGCTTTTACGTTCGCTGCCACATGATGTTCGTTCGTACACCACGTTACATGTAGCAGGTGATCCATACACCGACCTTCGCACTGCTGCGTTGCGTTTTGAGACGCAGCAACGCATGTTTGCTGAGTTGAGTGGCCCATCTTCATCAGGTGCACGAGGTCTGCATGCACTTGAAAGTGCTGAGACCGCTGAAGAGTGGTGGGGATACGAGGAAGGTTATGACAACTCTGAGTATGCCCAGGAAGAACATTGGGGCATAATGCCCTGACAAGCCCAAAGGTGACAAGGGAAAGCAGCAAAAGAAGCCCCAGCCGAAAGCTGGAAAGAGCAAAGGTAAGGGAAAGATGCACGAGTTGGCAGAGGAGAATGGGCAGGAAGCTGCTCCAGCACAAGGTGAGGTGCTGATGCTATTGATTTCTTCAGTTGAACATTCGGGTGATGGGTGGCGATGGTGGTTGATTGACAGTGGAGCAGCTGTCTCAGTGTTGTCTGAGCAGTTCAAGGCCCACTACAAGTGCAGCGCAGAAAGAGCAGGTGATGGACACCTACTATGCAGCCAATGGGTCTGCAGTCACCATGAGAGGTGAAGTTCAGGTAACAGTTGCGTTTGAGACGGGATCTGGTTCCAAGAAGTCTCAGAACTTTCGTTTGAAGTGCTGCGTAGGCTCCACCAGCCACAACATTGTGAGCACAACCCAGCTTGTGAAGCGTGGATGGACAGTGGTTCAGTCGCCAGGTGAAACCTATCTTTGGCATGAAGAGTCGAATACCATGATTACTGATGTGGTGTTGTGGGGAGGATGTCCCTGGCTGAGAGCCAAGAAGACAACATCTCAGGTTCCTGCTTTGAAGGATACCTACATGTCGATGGAAGTTGATGTGCCAATGGAGTCAGTGAGGACCGGGCAAGGCTTGACTGTTGGTATGGTAGGTGCGGTTGAGTTGTCAACCCAGGAGAGACTGCGTCAACACATCTTGAGAGGCCATTATCCGTATGACCCTCATTGTTTGGAATGTCAACAGGGCCGTGGTGTTTCCAGAGCACCCAGGCGAGATTTGAAAGAGCGCTTGCTTGAGGTACAGGTTGACTTCATGTTCTTGGGAACGGTTGGATCGCAGTATAAGTTTTTGTTGTTTCGTCACTGTTTCAGTGGTTTGTTGGGTGTCTGCGCTGTGAGCGAGAGTCTTGACACCACCGGCCAACATGTCCGCCAGATCTTGGCAGAGTTTGGACTGTTGTCTGGAGATCCAAAGCCGATTGACTTCAGGTCAGATGCGTCCGATGAACTCGGGACGACGTTGAGAAGAGCTGGTATTCCAAGAGAATTTACCGTCAGCAAAGCAGGTCCCCAGAACCATGATACTGTTGGTTCAGTGGAGCGTGGAGTCCGTGAGCTGAAAGAAGGTCTTGCGGTACTGAGACTCGAATTGGGGAAAGCAGGTGTTGACGTGGTCAACAGTTTGGTTGGCTGGGAAGCCAGTTCAAGGTATGTGATTGCGATGCACAACTTGCATTCGAAGTTGGATGGCACAGGATTGAGTGGACGAGAGGTCCTGAGAAACCAGGTTGATCAGAAGAATGCTGTCACAGCGATGTTCTGTTCTAGGGTTCTTGCGGAGACACCTGACAGTGTGAACAGCATCGGGAGGTTTGTGACTGCTGGATACCTGTATCCTGTGAGGAACTCGTTTGCACACTTTGTAGTTGCGTTGATTGAAGGTGAACTGAAATTTTTCCAAGCGAAGAGCCTGAAGCTCGTTTTTCCAATTGTGTATCCTCTGGAATTGGTTGGAAGGTTCTTGCGTGCAGTGGACTCTGCTGGACCTGCACCCGCCATTTTGGACCAGGAACCGATTGAGATCGTTCCAGAGGACTTTGCACGTCTGCCCGACAAGGTGCAACCTCCACGGCATTGGATTGATGCCCATGGACGGACCGAAGGTTGTAGTTCTTGTGCTACTCGTCAAGGTCGACACTCCAAGAAGTGCTGTGAGCGCTATTGGACATGGCTTCGGAACCAGAGATCCAAAGAAGCCGTTGTGCCTGAGAAACAACTCCCACTTGCCGAGCCCAATGACCAAGAAGTGGCGGTACCAGTACCATCACAGCCACTACCAAAGATTCCAGGTTTGCCATCTGGAATGTTGCCTACAAGGCACTGTCCGAGTTGTGAATCAGGTATGAATGCTCCTGGCACCCGCCATTCGGCTGAGTGCCGCAAGAGGCAAGGTGAGTTCTTGTCTACTCCTATCAAGCCGTCGCTTGAGGATGTGGAGCAAGCTTTGGAGCAAGCAGGTGAAGGTGGAGACGTCCCCTACTCACCATCTCTGGGTCCCGAACATGCTGATCTTGCCGATGTGGACATGGACTTACCACTTGAGGCGAGTTCTGCACCAGCTGAGGCTGCATCCTTTTCGGAGCGAGACGCTCCAGAATTTCAATCCGAAGATGTTGAGATGGAAGTTGAACAGCCACAGACGATCCCGATGATCGATGTGTGTCTTTGCTCTGAGAGAGTCAGGATTGGATGTTTGACTTCTCCCGATCTGCTCTCCGAGGAGCGGTTCTCTGTGGAGTCTATCAGTTTTTCAGGTGGAGCTCATGACTCTGAAGTTGTTGAGCTATGTGGATCCAAGGTTCGATTGTGGAAGCCAACAGGAGCTGTTTCGGATACCACTCTTGAAGAACTGGACCCCCAAGGAACTTTCCTTGCGATGGTCAAAGAGCTCAAGGGATTGACTCATGTGAATGCAGGTCGTATCATGAAGGAGAAGGAAGCCTTGCAGTTTTGCAAGAAGCACAGCATCAAAGTTATCTCCTGCAGGTGGGTTACGAACAGTAAGCCTGAAGCCGACGAAGGAGTTCGTGCTCGGATAGTCGTGAAAGATTTTGCTAAAGGTCAGAAGACTGCCAGACAGGAAGGTATTTCTTCCCCCACACCCTCGATTGAGTCGCTACGACTTCTGTTGGGAGCGGCAACGGGTATGTGGACTGGTGGAAAAGGTTTCAACCTTTATGCAATTGACGTCAGTCAGGCGTTCATGAATTCACCGCTCACTGTGAAGGTTTGTGTCCGGCTTCCATCATCAATCAGCACACTTGACAATGAACCGGTTTTTCTTGAGGCTTACAAGGGTTTGAATGGACTTCGTATCGCAAGTTTGACTTGGGTTCTGTTCTTTGATGGGATTGTCAAAAGCGTTGGCATCGGATCTGGACTTGTGGAGCCATGCTTGTACGGTGGGATGGTACGAGGTGCCCCCATCCTTGTCATCTGTTATGTGGATGACCTGTTGGTTGCCACGCCCAGCGAGGCTGCGTATCGTGTTCTGTTTGAAGCTCTTGAGAAGCAGGTCAAGATCCGAGAGACTGGCCGAGTGACCATGTCTGGTGGTTCATTGAAGTTTCTAGGCCGTACCATCCTCAGAGAGAAGGGAAGCTCAGGTTTGCAGTTGTTTGTCGACCAGGATTACCTGAACGGTGCGTTCGAGGAGTATGGAATCTCCAAAGGTTCCACTGCATTTCCTGATCTTCGTCCATTTTTGGAGCAGACACTGCAAGAAGAGCCTATCAGCGCTGAGGCGCACTCCAAGTTCAGGAGAGTTCTTGGACGTTTGTCATGGCTGGCACAGACCCGACAGGATATCTTGATCCTGATTGCAATGCTGTCGACTGGACAATCTTGTCAAAAGCCAGGCCATGAGAAAGCTCTGCGAGCCGTGCTTCGATTTATGTTGTTGCACATGAAGATGTCCCAGAAATTTCCCTCACCTGGACTTGAGGACCTTTCTGAGAAGGACATCGGTCTGGAAGTCTATAGTGATGCTGGATTTGCCCCTATGCAAGCTACTCAGAGGAGAAGCATCACTGGATGTGTTATTGTTTTCCGATGTGTTGTTTTGAAGTGTTTCTCTCGACATCAGGCATCTGTGACGTTGAGTTCATGCGAGGCAGAGCTCGTTGCCGTTCAGGCAGCTGTCCAAGAAGCCATTGGTTTGCTGAGAAGTCTGAGTTTTGTCCTGCGTCGCATTCAGGTATATCCACCGTCTTCATCCGAGGACGACGGTTTGGATGTTGTCTGTCCAATCCTCTTGTGGACCGACTCCCTGAGTGGGAAGATGCTTTTGGAAGGTTCCGACCTCCAGCGTAGGTCAAGACATATCGACATCAAAGTGAACTGGTTGTGCAAATTGGGCATGTTCGAGGAACTGGAAACGTCGCTGACCATTTTACCAAATGTTTGCCGACGATCAAAGCGTTGCAGTACATGGAGGTACTTGGTTTTTCGTCGTTTGAAGGTATTCTTTTGGACTGTTGGCTCGATTTTGAAATCTGCGACAACAGTTTTTCAGGTATTTTGTGTGCGTTTTCAACCAGAAACTGCATGTTTTGTGGAGAGTTGATTTGTGAAGAACCTGCAAATTCAACAACTTGTGAATTGCCGTCATTTCCACGTTCATGCACTCAAATGATCAATGCACTTGTAGCTGTTTGCGAAAGGTTTCAAGGCGAGGGAATCGGTTCCGCTATGGCTGGACGTATCCCTGCAGAACGAGAAGAGCCCAGAGCGCCGGACAGCCATGCGCTCCTTGGGCATCCAACAGCTGAAGGTGTCGGTGCGGCACCAGAGTCTGATGATGCGGTTACCATCGTTGGTGGTGAAGCCAAAGCTGCGACTGTTGTGGTGACATCTGCAGAGGCAGTGTTGTCAGCTGCTGAAGGTGTTGTGGCAGTGCCGAAGGCAGCAGAGGCTGCAGCTCCCCCTGCCGCTACTGAGGCGGTACCTGGTGCAGCAGAGGCTGCAGTTGTCGAAGCTGAGGACGTCGTGGAGGTCACTCCAAAGAAAGCTCAGCCGCCGAGACCCAAGAAGAAAGCCATGCCTGCTCGAGGCAGACCTGTGGAGAAAGCTGGACCGTCAGGAAGGTCTCAAGCCCCTGGACGTGAACCTGCTGTGAAGAAGATGCCCAGGAAGCCTGGTCGTTTTGTGATTCAGGTGAAGAAAGAGGCCTGGGAGGCCACTGGTTTGCTGAAGAGACGACGCGAGGCTGGTCGTCGTAAGGCCAAGCGTCAGGCTTGGAAGAACAGGCAGAAGGAGGCACTCGAGTACTTCGCTGCACAGAGGAGAGAAGAGGAATCGAGGCCAACACCTACGTTTGAGGTTGTGACAGGGTCGAGATTGCCAGGTCAGAGAAGGGTCGTCCGAAGGATGTACAACCCTCAGTCAAACAAGAGAGAGGAGTTGCAGATCGATACAAGAAACCCGAAAGCTGAGGAAGACAAAGGACCCGCCTTTGTAAGGTCCTTCAGTGGATTCAGCTGGAAGAATCCGAAAGGTCTGAAGTGTGGTCATTGTGGACAGAGAGGCCACATTATCTCTCAGTGTCCTGAGATGGAGAGAAGGGTGAGCCTTACTCATGGGCGTGTGACTCTGACGCCACGAGGACAGCACCAGCCAGACTCTACTGTGGGCGATGAGGTTGCCCCGGGTGATTCAATTTCACAGGTTGGATTGACCCAGGAGACACTGAGGTTGCACAACAAGAGGCTGAGAGGCCACGGTTGGTCCGAGGAGACCCCAGCAGCCGAAGGTAGCCCTCCGAGAGCCCGTCAGAGGACTGGGATGGGTCCCCCTCAGACGCCACCGAAGAGAAGCGGCCAGCTTCCGGCCAGCAGCAATGCGGCAGTGGCGATGGGTCCGAAGCCGCCTGCGCACCCGCCGAAGGGGTGGGTTCCGCAAGGGCCACAACAACCGCCTGCACCACCCAAGCTCCCTGTGAAGGCCCCTCCAGTGAAGCCTTCTCCAGCCAAGGGCCCACTACCACCACCGCCAGCGCCTCCGGCGCCACCTCAGGTACCACCGCCACCACCAGTTCCAGCAAGAGTTTCAAGTGCGCCAAAGACGCCACCCAAGACGCCTCCAAAGGCGAAAGCTGGAGAGCCCACATCGCCTAAGGCGAGCCCCGGTGCAAAGGCATCACCAGCTGTGGATTTGGTTACTCCGAAGAGCCCTGAAGTGAAAGCAGCGTCGCTTGTGGGTGAGCCGCCCCATAGGCCATTCAGAGTTGGCCCAGGAGGAGCATTGGAAGCTGAGACAATTGCCCCTTCATCGGGGTACAGTATGTCTATGATTTCAAGAGTTCCAGTTGCGAAGGCACCGGCCAGTGGGGCCCCGCCAGAGCCTTCTGAGACATCAGGGAGACCGCCCCAGCGCCGTATGGAAGCCTGCATAGCATGTCATGGCAGTGGAGAACTTCCGATGCGAGCAAATCGGAGGTTGTTCAGGTTGTTGACAACGTCGACAGCGTCAGCAGCAACTGCGACTGCAGCGGCCCGAGTTGGAGCAACGGCCAGTGTTTTGTCTGCAATTTCAGGTTCGAGTTCTTCAGAAGCTGATGTGACCCATTTCAAGAGTGAAAGGGGGGTAGGTCTTTTTGTTGAGCTAGCCTGCAGCAGAGCCAGTGTCTTGTCAGCTGCATGCGCTGAGAGCCGTGCTTGTTATGTTGGAGTTCATGGAAATCTTGAGAAGGTAGCTACACAGAATCATGTTGTAGATCTTGTGAACCAGGTGATGGAGGATTTGAAGATGACCAGATCAGCCTCTGATCGAGAGCTGGGAGAGGTACATTTGTTTGTCACGTTCACATGTCATTGCCATGCACAGGTGGATCTCCATTGCAGAATTTTTCGGGTGGGAAAAGAGTCCCCGAGCATGAGCGAAAGTTTTTTGAACTTCTAGCCGCTTGTGAAAAGTTGTTGGATAGGTTAGTAGAAAGACATCCCGAGTTGTCCATGTCTTTTGAATTGCCAAATTCCAACAGGTACTGGACTCATCCGAAGCTGCAAGCCTTTGTTCAGGCCAGAATTCCATTCAGGTCTGTTGTCCATGCTTGTGCAATGGGAATTGAAGGACTGCCAGGATTACCCATCAAGAAAGCGTTCAGGATCATGTCAAGTTCTGAGGAGCTTAGTCAACGTCTTGAGAAGCGTTTTCATTGTGCTTGTGATTTTCACGCATCATTCAACTTTTCTGACTTTCAGTTGTCAGAAAAATACTCCAGGAAGTTTGCCAGATTTTTTGTGCGGATGCTCGCATTACTTGCCCTCAGGTGATCGATGGCGTCGAAGCCACGCTGATTTTATCGCCTGATCTTCCCTGAGGAAAAAGGAAGAGTCTGCTGCATGAGTGGACTTGTGAAATTTTGGATAACTTGAACGACTTGTGAAGTCATCTTGAAGTTTTGATAGACTTGTGAAGTCAGCTGGATAGAGAAAGGTCTTTAAATGTCTGAGACATGAGGCTGAAACTCTCTTTGATCGTTGCCCTGTGCGTTGCTTGGGTAGTCGGATCTAATTATCGAGACTTTGAGGTCTGACGATTGCATGATATAGTTCTGAATCCAATTTGAATTGCAAGAGTTGCAGAAGTCTTTAGAAGACATCGAGAGGATGATCTTTGGACTTTCTTGGATTTTCTGTGGACTTTCCTTGATGGACTGTCTTTGGAATTCTTGTGGACTGCTTGGAATGGATTTCAGCTTGAGCTTGATTGGATTTCCGCAGCCATTTGTGTGTGTGGGCAGGTCGCGCAAGCCATGGCCACTGGAGAGATGGAAGAGCTCTACTGGCTCTTATTCTTTGTATATACACTGGGTTTTCTATCTGGTATTCTTTCAGCTTACTGCATTACGAGATGTTGCAAAAGCCGCAATACAACTGCAAGAAATTCAGGTACAGTTATGAAGAGTTCTACAGCTTTGTCGTGTGACTCTGACGGTGAAGGCCCAGGTACTCGTATCTATTGGAGTTTTTGCCGAGAGATGTATCACTGCAATGAGAAATGCGAGGTTTTGATTGCCGCCGCTAGTCCAAATGGACATATTCGATGCCGAGACAATTGCCAGATTTGCCAACCGGAGACTGGACCCGTGTTGGTTGTGACTTCAACAGGATCGAAGTATCACTGTTCAGGTTGCCGTACAACGGAGAAGTCAAAGCAGATGACGCTGTCAGCATGCCCTATCTGCTATGGCATGAGGAATGTCAAGGCCGAGTGACTGAATTCGTTTGGAATTTGAGTCGCACAAGTTCGAAAGGGGGTGTGAAAAATCATCCTATGTATACTCCACAAGCGGAACTTAGAATGTGGTTTTGGAAACCGCCGCCCCACCGGAGAAGCCAAAACTCACGTTTTGGGCACCTTCTACTTTTGAAATAATCTTCCCACCACGCTATGTGCGAACGTTTTGACAATTAGAATGATGCAAAAACATCATCAAGAAATCTGGCACCCGGTGTTTTTTTGAAGTTACTGATATTTAGAAGGTTTTCAACACTTAGAATGTGGTTTACCCTTTGTTCTATTTAGCAGCTCTTGCGCAGCTATTTAGCAGCTATTTATTCAGCAGCTATTTAGCAGCTATTTAGTAACTACTTGGCATCTATTTGGCAAATATTTAGTAGCTATTTAGCAGCTATTTTGTCACTATTTAGCAGCTATTTAGAAAGGAGCTAGCAGTTATTCAGCAGCTATTTTTCAGCTATTTAGCAGCTATTGAATAGCGTTTTAGCAGCTGTTTAGCAGCTATTTAGCAGCTATTTTAGCAGCTATTTAGAAACTATTTAGCAGCTATTTAGAAACTATTCAGCAGCTATTTAGAAACTTTTCAGCAACTATTTAGCAGCTATTTAGCAGCTATTTAGCAACTATTTATCAACTATTTAGCAGCGATTTAGCAACTATTTAACACCTATTTAGAAACTATTTAGTAACTATTAATAGACTATTGAGCAGCTATTTGGAAACTATTTAGCAGCTATTTAGCAGCTATTTAGCAGGATTTACAACTCTTTAGCAGCTATTTAGCAGCTATTCAGCAGCTATTTAGTAACTATTTGGCAGCTATTTAGTAGCTATTTAGCAGCTATTCAAATCTATTTAATCATTATTTGATTTCTATTTGGCAGCTATTTGGCATGTATTCAGCAATTGTTTAGCAACTATTTACCAGCTATTTAGAAAATATTTAGCAGCTACTTGGCACGTATTTAGCAGCCATTTAAAAGTTTTTAGCAGCTATTGCGCACCTATTTAATAAGAATTTTGCAGCTATGTAGCAGCTATTTAGCAGCTATGGAGCAAACTATTGTGCAGCTATTTAATAACAATTTGACAGCTAATTAGCAGCTATTTAGAAGGTATTTGGCAGCTATTTAGGAACTTAGAATATGGTTTTGGAAGCCGCCGCACCACCGGATAAACCAAAACTCACGTTTTGGGCACCTTCTACTTTTGAAATAATCTTCCCACCACGCTATGTGCGAACGGTTTGACAATTAGAATGATGCAAAAACATCATCAAAAAATCCGGTACCCGGTGTTTTTTTTGAATTTACTGATATTTAGAAGGTTTTCAACACTTAGAATGTGGTTTACTTCCTTGTTCTATTTGGCAGCTCTTGAGCAGCTATTTCGAAGCTATTTAGCGGCTATTTAGCACTAATTCAGCAGCTATTTAGCAGCTATTTAGTAACTACTTGGCATCTATTTAGAAAATATTTAGTAGCTATTTAGCAGCTATTTTGTAACTATTTAGCAGCTATTTAGAAAAGAGTTAGCAGTTAGTTATTCAGCAGCTATTTTTCAGCGATTTAGCAGCTATTGAATACCTTTTTAGCAGCTGTTTAGCAGCTATTCAGCAGCTATTTAGCAGCTATTTAGCAACTATTCAGCAGCTATTTAGCAGCTATTTAGAGGCTATTTAGCAGCTATTTAGAAACTATTCAGCAACTATTTAGCAACTATTTAGCAGCTATTTAGCAGCTATTTAGCAACTATTTGGCAACTATTTAGGAGCTATTTAGCAGCTATTCAACAACTATTTAGCAACTATTTAGAAACTGTTGAGCAGCTATTTGGAAACTAATTAGCAGCTCTTTAGCAGTTATTTACAACTCTTAGCAGCTATTTAGCAGCTATTCAGCAGCTATTTAGCGGCTGTTCAACAGCTATTTAGCAGCTATTTAGTAACTATTTGGCAGCTGTTTAGTAGCTATTTAGCAGCTATTCAAATCTATTTAATCATTATTTGGTTTCTATTTGGCAGCTATTTAGCATGTATTCAGCACCTGTTTAGCAACTATTTACCAGCTATTTAGAACATATTTAGCAGCTACTTGGCACGTATTTAGCAGCCGTTTAAAAGTTTTTAGCAGCTGTTGCGCGCCTATTCAATAAGAATTTTGCAGCTATGTAGCAGCTATTTAGCAGCTATGGAGCAACTATTCTGCAACTACTTAATAACAATTTGACAGCTAATTAGCAGCTATTTAGAAGGTATTTGGCAGCTATTTAGGGACTTAGAATATGGTTTTGGAAGCCGCCGCACCACCGGATAAACCAAAACTCACGTTTTGGGCACCTTCTACTTTTGAAATAATCTTCCCACCACGCTATGTGCGAACGGTTTGACAATTAGAATGATGCAAAAACATCATCAAGAAATCTGGCACCCGGTGTTTTTTTGAAGTTACTGATATTTAGAAGGTTTTCAACACTTAGAATGTGGTTTACTTCCTTGTTCTATTTGGCAGCTCTTGAGCAGTTATTTCGAAGCTATTTAGCGGCTATTTAGCACTGATTCAGCAGCTATTTAGCAGCTATTTAGTAACTACTTGGCATCTATTTAGAAAATATTTAGTAGCTATTTAGCAGCTATTTTGTAACTATTTAGCAGCTATTTGGAAAGGAGTTAGCAGTTATTCAGCACATATTTTTCAGCTATTTAGCAGCTATTGAAAAGCTTTTTAGCAGCTATTTAGCAGCTGTTCAACAGCTATTTTGCAGCTATTTAACAGCTATTTAGCAACTATTCATCAGCTATTCAGCAGCTATTTAACAGCTATTTAGCAGCTATTTAGTAACTATTGAGCAGCTATTTAGCAACTTATTTAGCAACTATTTACACGCTATTTAGCAATTATTTACAACTCTTTAGCAGCTATTCAGAAGCTATTTAGCAGCTGTTCAACAGCTATTTAGCAGCTATTTAGTAACTATTTGGCAGCTATTAGTAGCTATTTAGCAGCTATTCAAATCTATTTAATCATTATTCGGTTTCTATTTGGCAGCTATTTAGCATGTATTCAGCAACTGTTTAGCAACTACTTACCAACTATTTAGAAAATATTTAGCAGCTACTTAGCACGCATTTAGCAGGTATTTAAAAGTTTTTTAGCAGCTATTGCGCACCTATTTAATAAGAATTTTGCAGCTATGTAGCAGCTATTTAGCAGCTATGGAGCAACTACTTAATAACAATTTCATAGCTAGTTAGTAGCTATTTAGAAGGTATTTGGCAGCTATTTAGGAAATATTTAGCAGCTATTGCGTAGCTATTTAGTAACAATTTGGCAGCTATGTAGCAACTATTTAGCAGCTATTTAGCACTGATTCAGAAGCTATTTAGCAGCTATTTAGCAACTATTCTGCAACTACTGAGCAGCTACTTAGCAATTATTTAGCAAAGATTTAGCAGCTATTTAGCAGCTATTTAGCAGCTATTTAGCAACCATTCAGCAGCTATTTAGCAGCTATTTAGAAGCTATTTAGCAGCTATTTGGAAACTATTCAGCAACTATTTAGCAACTATTTAGCAGCTATTTAGCAGCTATTTAGCAACTATTTGGCAACTATTTAGGAGCTACTTAGCAGCTATTTAGCAGCTATTTAGCAGTTATTCAGCAGCTATTTAGAAACTATGTAGCATCTATTTGGCAGCTATTTAGCAGCTATTTAACAGCTATTTAGCCTCTACTTAGCATCTACTTAAAAACTATTTAGCAGCTCTTTAGCAGCTATTTAGCAGCTATGTAGTATCCATTTGGCAGCTGTTTAGTGGCTACTTAGCAGCTATTTAGCATCTATATAACAACTATTTAGCAGCTACTTAATAACAATTTGACAGCTAGTTAGCAGCTATTTAGTAACTATTTGGCAGCTATTTAAGAAATATGTAGCAGCTATTTAGCTATTATTCAGCAACTATTTAGAAGCAATTCAGCATCTATTTAGAAGCTATTTAGCAGTTATTCAGCAACGACTCTGCAACTATTTAGCACCTATTTAGCAAATATTTAGCAGCTAAAGGGTCACCACTTTCAGCGTTACAAGCAAATAACCAGTTCCCATAAATATTTCTTGTAGAGACAGTTGGAACCACTTTTTTGGGGCTGCAAAAGTGTTGCAAGTCAATTTATGTGTGTTTTTGCAGGTTTCATACACTTAGCATGACCGTCGAAAGGGTAGTAAGTGGATGAACAAAAAAAGTGAGAATAATCTGAAAGGGTCATCATTTTTGGGTTTCGATAGTCGTTTTTTCGGAAAATGTCATCAAAAAGCAGTGAAATCTAGAATTTTGGTGGGAAATCAAATTATGTGTATTTTTACAGGTTTCAAACACTTAGCATGACAGCCGAAACAGAGTCATTCTAAGTGTCTAAGTTTATCGTTTTGGAAACCTGGGAG